>CM053502.1:27951347-28006360 GCA_028627145.1 Eidolon dupreanum
TGTGGGGAAATGAGAGATGAGAGAAGAATATTATCAGGCATCAGAAAAGTTATGTTTGGGCTTTTGTGTTGTTTTTTTCCCCTTCATCTCTAAAAAATGGATTAAGATTTTTCTATCTTCTTTCAAGACATCTTGTATGAATTTCTGTATTCTCTGGAGGACATACTCAGACTTCTGGGGGAAGATTTGCTTATTCTTTATAAAAATTGATTTGTTTGGGGAGAAGTGAATTCCTGTCTTTTAGGTGACTTGATGGCCTTTAAGAAAACAGGGGCTATCTCAAAAACTTTCAAAAAGGATTGTAATGGAGGTAAGAAGTTTGGTGATCGTAAAACCTCTATTTTTATGAGGTCTTATGATGTGGAAGAAAGATTATAAAAGATTACATCAAGAAATGAGAGTTTTTGTACCAAGTCGGCCTTAGAAAAATCACCTTCTCACCTCCGTGACTCAGTTTTATCATTCTTCAAATCAGAGCTTGCACTAGATGATCTCTAAAGGTCACTCCAGCTCTGACACTTAACAGTCTATGAGGCTCTGGCCAAGGAAGCCAGGGGCTTGGCTTTTGACATTGGCTGTTGTGGTTCTACTGTAGTAGCTAGCCACTGAGCTGGCCTCTCTGTTTCCACTCAGAACACCTTTTATCATCCCTCATCACCCAAATTCACTCTCCATCCTGCAGCCAGAGTGATCAGTTTATAACGAGAGCAAACTATACATATACCCTGGAGCCAGACTGGGGAAGACGCTGGGGCAGGTGTATCCCAAACAAAATCACTGAGAAACAAGGAAGCCAGTGCACTTGGAGCAGAGTGAGAGGCAGTCATGAGAGAGGAGCTCAAAGAGGTAATGGAGGGCCAGATCAGGTGGGTCTCATAGGCCACTGAAAGCACTTCACTACCCCCAGGTACAACCCCTGAGCGCTTCCAGAGGCGATGGGAATACAGCTGATGTTTGCAAACAGGAAACACAGCTATAAGCAGCATGAGTTTAAGTCATGAAAAGAGAAGGGTTTTGAAATTGGAGATCTAGGCTCAAACCCTGAACTGGCTGTGTGACACTGAAGAAGTCACTTTATCTCTCCACATCTTAGTTTCTTTAGCAAACTAGAAGTGACAATAAGATCATTCCTCTCACGAAGCTGACATGGGTTAAATGAGTTAATGCATGTCCAAGTGCCTGAAACACAGTAGGTGTTCAGTAATTTTTTTTTCATACCACAATAATTATTTCAAGTGTCATTAAAAAAAGGGCATATTCTAGGGCTACACTAATACTTGTGACTAAAGTTCAATTAATTAAAATTAGCTTAAGAAAAATTCAGTTCCTCAGTTGCACTAGCCACATTGCAAGGGCTCAATAGCCACAGGTGGCTGGCTGGTAGCTACTCTTAACGAAGAGTGCAGAACACACAGGAAGTTCACAGAGTAGCCCTATCCTAGTATCTTAGTGGTCATAAGTGGTGCATCGAATTTTAAAACATATGTCCATACACTTGCACAGACACATCTCCTTTCATAAACACAAACGGATATGTATAAAACCACAAAAATAAGGTGTTTCGGTCAGTGACAATATGTTTCATCACTAAGGAAAAATAAATCTGAGTCCCAACTCTGAGTCAACTCATTGAGCATACAAAAAGTCAGGTTGTGTGCTAAACATTTAACTTTGGACACGATATCACTAAATCCTTAGAACAATCCTAATAGGAAGTATTATCGTCATCTTGTTGGTTTTGATGTTGAGGCCCAGAGTGGCTGGGTAACTTGACTGAAGTCACAGAGCTTATAAGCAGCAAAACAATATAATACTATAAAATATGTAGTATTATATTATATAAAACTATATAATATATAGTTTCATATAGTTTTATATTATATTATATTTATATATTATATACATGTTATATAGTTTTATATAAAACTATGTAAAACTATATAATACTACTTCTTAAATGACATTTCAGAGACAAAGGGCTTACTGGGCAAAGTCACCACGAACTCTTCACAATCTCTGTTAAAGATGTGGATGTTTGGAACTACCTGGAGACTATCTGGCAGTCCTAGAATCCAATGAAATCAGCTCCTCCAGGCTCTCAACCTAGCTTTCTTGATTTATGGAATGTGGCAGCATCAGATCTATGTGAGACCAGCTCAATCTTCAGGAAGTCCTGGGAGTCACATGAATTTGAAAGGGTGGAGAGAATCCAAAAAATGTAAAGAAAGAAGGCACCTTCAAAATTATCTACAGCAGTGGTCATTTTGCAATTTATTTTTCTCACGTATTTTAAAGGCAAGGGCTCTCAAAACTGCATGGTGAAAGATGGTCCCTAGTGGGAAGGGGATTGCATGTGAGAGCCAATATGATTTGGATGGTTCTGAGTCAGTGACTACTTGGAAATACAGATATAAGCACAACTAGAGAATCAGAGAGGGAAGGATGGATGGATGAATAGATGGATGGACGGACAGACAGGCAATCAAACAGATAGGCAGCAAGTTAGTAACACATA
Organism: Eidolon dupreanum; assembly: GCA_028627145.1. Taxonomy (NCBI): domain Eukaryota; kingdom Metazoa; phylum Chordata; class Mammalia; order Chiroptera; family Pteropodidae; genus Eidolon; species Eidolon dupreanum. The sequence continues at coordinate 27,953,863 of CM053502.1, forward strand.
ATAGAGGCTTTTATTTTATATTTTTAGACTACTATACTCCAATCGTCTAGCAGGCTGGTATTGTTTCTCATTCATTATTAATTCCCTCTTCTACCAGACATATAGCAAGGTACCCAGCCTAGACTAGATATTCAATGAATATTTGTTAAAACAAAACAAAATAGATATAACACCTGAGAGAGCAATAGCTAGATAATAATCTTCACATTTGTATGGTACTTTGTAATATATAAAAAGATTTCACATGCAATATCATACTTAATCCCTACGCTAACCTTTTGAGTCTGGCATTATGATCCTCATTTTATTGATGAGGGACTTTCTTCTCAGAATGGTGAAGTGTCTTGCCTAAGGTTATATAGGGAGGCTGAGGGACCAGATAAATCAGCAAGTTAGATAGAGGTAGAGCCTGATAACTAGACAGATACAGGCAACAGAGACAAGACAGAGGAGACAAAATCATGGATAAATGATGCAGACAAATGAAGATAGATAGATAGATAGATAGATAGATAGATAGATGCTGAGACAGCCTCCAATTTCTCCTCTTTCAATCCATCCTCTACACCTGGTTGAAGACAACATTCCTAAGCACAAATCTGACCATGCTACTCCACTTAATAAACCTCTATTGCTTCCCCTAAGACTTACAGAAAATGTTCTACCTTGAAAAGCCTTTATAATCTGGCCCTATCCATTTGTCTGGCCTTAGATCTTATCACTTTTCTATAACATTCTTCAGTCTAGTCAACTCCCAGGAAAGTCATGCTATTTCACTACTATATATTTGTCACATGATCTTCCCCCATACCTAAACTCTCTTCCCCCCTGCTTGTGGATGCCTGGCCAATTCCACTTATCCTCTGAGACTCAGTATTAGCATTGCTTCCTTTAGGAAGCCTTTCCTCACCACCCTCCCAGACTGGGCTCATTTTCTGTCCCCCTAGGTCACCCTCTTCTTTATTACAGTAGTTAACAGAGTAGAAAGAACCTAAACTTTGAAATAAAAGAGAACTACATTTAAATCCTGTTTGCCCCACATATCAGCTGCACATCATGTACCCACTTTGCCCTGGTTTCCTCATCTCTGCAATAAACCTGAAAATATCTGCCCCAGGAGTATGTTGGGATTCGAGATAATGCAAAAAATGCGTGGTGTGGAGTATGAGTCCTACATGTGGAAGATGCTGTTGCTCCAGCCTGGCTATGCTGCACCGTAATAACCTGATACTGAATCTGCCTCTTCCAGCGGCCTGTGAGCTGCCTGAGGATGGAGCCTGGGTCTAACTCATCTCTGCATCCTCAATGCTCAGTGCTGAACACATGACTGGGCTTGCTGAATCTTTCCTGCCCACATTGAGGCCACTGGTCAAAATGTGTTTCCAGGCACTAGAAGGCACAACCTAGAGTCATCCCACAGAATCACTGGGAGAGCTATGATTGAAGGGAACGGGGGTACAACCCTGAGGGTGAGAGTAAAGAGATGGATGACTGAAATCTATTTTAAGCTTATGTTGTATATTTAGGTTGTATGAATTTTGAAGATAATAGGTAATGTTTAAATAAATTTTGTAAGGAGCTGCTTTGTTCCCCCACCTCAAAATCTCTAGAACTCCCATGTTCACTTTTAGTTGTCATTAAGCAAGTTTAGGTAGAACAGTATTAGATTAGGTAGTCTAAGATAGTCTATATACTTTCTTTTATCTCCGAAGTTTTCTCCATTTCCCTCTGACTTTTATTTTCCCAGTGGATTCAGAATCCTTATAATTCTCCTCCTTACGTCCCCTTCCTCTTCCCATACTCCCTGTCTGCTGGATCCATTCTCTACCCTAGGACACCAGCTTTTAAGTGAATGAAGAGTCATGAGTCACTCTCCTTCCCTTCTACACACACACACACACACACACACACACACACACACACACTGGAAGAAAGCAGGTATCAAATGCAACTGAACAGCTATAAACATGGTTGAGGACAAGAAGCCATCCCACAGCAGAAGGGTAGGGGCTGGCAGTTTGGCCTTGAACCAGCAACATGACTTTCCTCTCTGAAGGCCAGGGCAGGCTCCTGGGTATAAACATCCACTATAGGCTGGGCCAGAGCCTTCATTGAGATTCTGTTCACAGCAAAAGCCATTGCCGAGCTTGCCCAGCTCTGTCAGCTGCCCTGATATCTGTGTGTGAAAAACGGACAGGTTGCCCAGCCCTCTGGCAGCCTGACAAATGGCTTAGAAGCAGGCCTGAGGCTTCCTGGCAGAGGCCCAGAACTCTGGGCTTCAGTGAAGGATGGGAGAGGAGGGAGTCTCCTGTCAAGTGGCCTGACTTCCAAGGCAGGGAGCAGAGAGAGCAAGAAAGAGCAGGGGAGGAGGAGGAGGAGATAGTGGGAGAGGGTCCTAGACTTACGGTCCCAATGCTTATCTCACCCCAAGGCTAGAGAGCTGTAGGGACTAAGAGCACATACTCTGCTCACCCTCCCTGGGGGCAAGTGCTGTCTGTTGGACTGCAGGGATAATTAGTTTCCTCACCCATAAAATGAGGATAATAATAATACTTAATCTTGCAGTGGTGAGAACTAACAGAGTTAATACAAATAAAGTACTTTTGAAAACATTGGCAAGTGTTATGGCTAGCTGTTATGAACCCAGCAATCTTCACCAATTAATGAGAATGTCAGGCATTGTGCTATGTTTCACATGTATTATCTCATTAAATTTTCACATAAGCCAGAGCTTTAAGTATTATCCTCCTTTTAAAGATAAAGAAAATTTCAGAGACAGTGCCTCACTTGCTCAGGGTCACACAGCTGAGTAAGAGAGAAAGGATTTAAATCCAGCTGCATGGCTGTGAAGCACATGCCCTTAACCATTAGGCCCTGCTGTGGCTGAGCATTTTCTGTGCCTCTTTATGTCTATCATGTAAGACTATCTCCACTGGTGTAAAAGAAATAAGATCTTTTTTTTTTTTTTTAACTCTCTAGTCAGAAAGAAAGAAAGAAAAACTCAAGATACAAATCAATCCCATTATTTTTACAGTTTAAGTGCTGCAACATTTCACAATGGGGAAAATATAAACGGGCTCAGAGACAGGAGCTCTCTTAGCCCTGGGAGGCAGAGAAGAAGGAAGGAAAGGGAGCCGCAGGAATTTCAACCTGCAAAAGCAGTTTTGAGACCTGGCCACTGGCTCCACCACTGCCAGAGGGCTTGAGGGCCAGCTGCTGAGCTGGGGCTGGCTACTTTGTGTGAATCGGTTACCTGCTTAGACTAATAGAACCTAACTAACAGAACTAACATTCATCAATTCATTCAACAAATATTTGCTGAGTACCTATTGTGTGTCACACCTGGTGCTGAGTGCTGGGATGAATGAGATAAATAAGCCCTGGTTCCTGCTTTAGGAGGAGTTTCTACTCTCAGGAAAGACTTGGGCAGAAATCCAGTGACTCCCATGCAGGTGATCAGGGCTGTGACAGAGACAAGCGCAGGGCTTGCGAGAGTGTAGGGGAGGAGAACCTGAGCCTTGGGGATGGCTGGGGCAGAGAAGGCTTCCTGGGGAAGTGGGGTCTAACTGGGGAGGTCAGGATTCCACTGAGTTACGTGGATGAAGGTGGGGAAAGACAGGGGTGTCCATCCCTATGGAAGCATATCCTCACCTCAGTGACTTTGGCCTTGGCCTTGGGGCATGCTTTGGCCAATGGAATGTGAGCACTCGTGATAGTGGCCACTTCTGTGTGGAAGCTTTAAATGGGATTTTATTCCTGCCCTCTGTCATGAAAACAGCAGGTTCCACATAGAGGACACCTTTCAACTTGGGCCCTAAGGGAGAAGATAGATATGTGGAGCTGCGCAGAGCCCAGCAGAGCTGTGGCTGAACACTCACAGTCATCACGTAACATGAGTATGGAATAAATGTTTGCTGTTATAAGCTACCAAGCTACTGGAGGTATTTGTTACCACAGCAAAAGCTGACTAATACAGCACAGCTTCTTGCAGAAATGTGTTCTTTGTTTTAGTCATGCTCAAAGTTTCTTCCAATTGTGCGATAATTATGAATTTAGGCCACGAGGCTGTGTTTGTGAGCCCTTTAAGAATTAAATATATAAGAAATGTATTTATATATAGAGAGAGTTGAAAAGTATAAGGCACAGGAGAAAAAAACCAGGTGTCAAAGGTCTAGATTTCCAAGATCACTCTCTGATGAAAAGAAAATTGCAGTGGAAACCCACCCTGTTGTCAGCGAGACAACATGAAGGATTGTCGGCACTAAACGAAATACACGTTCACCCAGAAACATCTAGTTCTAAAATGGAAGATACTAAGGAAAAAGATGCAATAAATGCCAAGTGAATCAATGCCACCAAATCGCTGTGTGACCCTGAGGAAGTCATTTTCCTTCTGGCATCAGTTTTCTCATTTGTAAAATGAAGAGGCTGAACAAGAATCTCTCACTTTCCTTCCGGCTCTGACATTCTATGATTTGATTGCCTCTAACTCATTAGTCCCAACTGGCTTGAATGGGACCCAGTAGTATTGGTAATCACAGAAATTAATCAAAACATAGCCCAAAGAAGGTAATCCTGAGACTCAGACGAGATAATGTAGGGAACTGCTTTGCACACTGTAAAGGGCTCTATCATGTGCTTTTTTCATTGAAAAAAGGTGGGCAAATATGCCCTTGTCACCCATCTTTCATTCCTATAGCAGCCTCCCCACTACTTTCAACAGCCAGCATCTTTCAGGCCATTTTCTCTACCTCTCCTTCTTTACCCAACAAAACTATTTTATCCTCTCATCATAAAGAAAAAGAGCTCTAAACCAAAGGAATATGTGATGACACCTTAAGAGACATACAAATAACGAGCTGGGGGAAGGCAAAGGAGGGAGAGAAAAAATCCAGACTTCAGAGATCAACAGATATGGCTGGAATCCCCATCTCTCTTTGTGTTCAAATAAAAAATGGAGATGATACTACCTAACACTGTTGTTCTCTGAGTTAAATGATATAGAAAACGCTTATGGACCCAAATAAGTATTCATTTATAGTTGTGACAATGACAGAGACTTCCTGAAAGTAGTGGCATAGAGACAAATCTGAATTCTGTATAGAATTTTGAGGTCTAGATAATGAGAGAGGAGGAGAGAGAGTCCAATTAGAGGAGGGTGTGGCAGGGTGAAGGTGCAGGGATGAGTGTGAATGTGGGTGAACCAGATGTCTTTGGGGGAAAAGAAGAACAAGCAAGATAAGAGTAAAAGTTTCATGCAAGGATGTATGGAGAAATGCATCTAAAGTTTTGGATACCAAGCCGGAGGGTCTTAACCCAGTAGGTAATGGGAGTCCCTGAAGGACTTTGGGAAGTGTGAGTGTGCTGGTGCATCTTGGGAAAGGAGCTGCATTCTCCACCCACACTAATCTGTAGGGAGGGAAAGAGGTAGTTACCTCCCCACAGGAGAACTGTCGCTGTACTCATTTGAGCTAGAAATATGAGCTACTGTACCTTGAATTAAAACAGATGTGACAATGGTAGAAAACAGTTTTTTAAGACCTTAACAGCCTGGTTTTCTTCCTTTTACTCTCTTAAGAGAATCACTGGTTTTAAACCCCAGCCCAGGACTCCATCTGCTGACCTTAGTAAGATTGCTTTAATGTTTTTCCTTCAGCAGTCTTAAACCCACATCTGCACCAGGTCCACCCTGGACCTAAAAGTTTGCTCCTACCATAGGTTAGGCCCTTGCTACTTAAAATAGGGTCCTTGAACTAGCAACATTAGCATCACCTGGAAGCTTATTGGAAACACAGATTCTCAGACCTATAAATAGCCATTTGTTTCCTATACATTAAGGTTTGAGAAGCACTAGGTTACATCATGCCCTCAGATCTCAGGAGTTCTTTACAATCAAAGGTCAGAGTTAGTCCAACCTCTTCACTGAACTAATGAGGAACTGAGATCCAGATAGAGAAAAGAACTGGGTTTTCCAAGGTCACAAAAGCAGTAAATATAATTGGTATAGTAAAGTTAATAACAGTATATCGGTAGTATAATAAAAAAGAATTCCCATAGCTAGCTGGAGATGAAGCACAGTAGATTGTGAGCCACCTTGATTTCAGAGTCAACTCTGTGTGCAAGATTTACAACCCAGGTGGGTCAGATTATTTCATTTCTCTGCCTCATTTTTCTCTTCCAAAAAGATGTGAAGGTTAAGTACAATAACATATGTAGAATATTTACCCATGGTCTGGGTTCTCAACTTCTCGTAACTGCTATATTTCAGAGATGGGACAAGAACCCAACCCTTCAGAATTCTACCTACTGTCTTTTCTCCTAATCATAGAGTCAGCTCAAGTCCTACTATAGGGCACGAGTTCCCTCTGCAGGATGGACAGCTCCTTCTGTGTGCTCCCTCAGCACATGGCTGTCTTCTCTTGTGGCATTTAGACATAGCTACAAGGGCTGCTTTTCTGTTCCGTCTTCCCCACTAGCATGTGTCTTGCTTAGAGCAGAGACCACGTCTTTTATCTCTGTCTCCCCAGAGCCCAGCATAATGGATGTGCTGACAGATGGAAGGAGTGAGGAACAAAAGAGAGATGAGAGGAAAGAAAGAAAGAGGGAGGGAGGGAAGGAAGGAGGGAGCTGGGATGATGCTGGGTGTTGGAAGGCAACCATTTTACAGTATGATGGATTCATTCAAAGAAATTGCTTGACAGTACAAAATTCATCTTTTTATGACTGTGACAACACTAATACATTTATTTCCCTTTTGAAATTAACTTTCTAATATTAAGAAAGGTCAAAATGAACTGCAGCAAAATGAGACATTTTGTCATTTTTAACAAATTATACGAAAGCAGACTGTCAGATTAAAGGGGTCGCCATTTCGAGGTCTAAATGCTTATGCTGATTGCATAATCAGAACTAACGCTTGTCATTCTGCCCTTTCCCTGCCCACAGACCTCCAATACTTCCCTTTGGCCCAAATATCTCAAATATCTCAGCCTGGTATTCTGAGGCCCTTTAAAATTTAATCACTTTTTTAAAAAGTCAATTCCTTCCCCAAAGGGACATTCTACATCGGCCAAATCCACCTCCTTCCTGCTATTCTCTTCCTACATACTTTTGCTCATGTGATGTCTCTTGTCTGATCTGCCGTCTCTCCTGCTATACACCCACAAAGATTCTCTCTATCTTTTCTCTGCTCTAACCATCCAACCCACTGGCTGGCCTCTTGTTCCTCAGAACTGACTTGTTCTGGCCTTGAGTCTGCCACTTCTGCTCTGTTAGCCTTGAGTTCACCCTGATCATGGCCTGGACCATGAGTTCCTTCTGCCTCCCCTACACCTTGCTCTGTCCCATTCTTAATTTCCTCTGAGACATTTGGAAAAGGCTTGGTGGTCTAGAAGGGGACACTGAATATGGGTGTTTTATTAAAGGGGAGAAAGAAGAAAGCAGAGATGACCCTCCGTCCTGGTCCTCCTGCTCCTGTCTTTCTTTCATTCTCCCATCTGTGTGCTCAGCCCTGGGATGATCTAGGGGCCATCTGGAGTCAGAAGAACTAAGAATGAACTCTGACTCTGTCCCTTGGGAAAGTTACTTAATAACTGTAGTTAGCTTTCTCACTTGCAAAAGAAAACAATCCCTATTTCACAACATCGCAGTGGGGGTCAAATGAGTGGTTAGATGTGAATGTGCTCTGAAAACTATACATCTCTGTGACAAATTAGTAAAAACAATTATGACAAGCCCCATGTGCTGGCAATTCATCCCCAGGACCTAGAGTGTATGTGCTCCACTGTAATGGAAGTCAAGGTGCCTAAGTTTGAGTCCCGGCTCCACAGTACTGTCTCGGTGTGCGGCCAGCTCCTTACCCGGGGCTTATATGTTCTCTCTCTATGTTCTGTTTCTATGAAAGGTGCATTTAGAGTGCCTCTCTAGTCTTCTTTCTTTTTTTTCAGCTCTGAAGTTCTCGATTCACATAGGGCAAAGTGAGCTAAGACTCCGGAAGGCCAGAATTAAGCTACCAATTAAAGGTTAGAAGTGGCCAAATCAGAAGTTAGGGATATGTACGCTCTCGGGCAGTGTACACAACCTGTGGAAAAAGAGGATACAACCTGAGGTGCAAACCTCTTGCTGCCAGCCCCACCTAGGACCCCACCCCTAATTTACCTGTCACGTTTGATCTGTGGAGTTCATTCTGGACTTCTCAAACCCAGTATTTATTATAGGAGTGCAGGACGGACAGGGTACCTAAAGTAATGAAATAAACCTGGCATACATGTTTTTAATGGCAACTGAACCTAAAGACAATGGTGGTAATTCTGAACAATTGCTATTAAAGGGTGTCATCATACTCAAGTAAAAGCTAAATCAACAGAATTTCTCTTTTCTAGGTAGGCCATTTGTGTGTTTTTTTAGAAATAAAAAGAGACCACCCCTTGAGAAAGGCTGCGCCTCCTGCTGGCTGCTCTGCCCTGGGGAACATGCTCCTGTGGGCTGCACTGGGGACATGGGCCTTGGGATCACGCAGGCCCGACTTCCCTTTCCAGCTCCGCTGTCACCAGCTGCATGACCTTGCAAGTCCTCACCACTTTTCATTTGCTCCTTTTTTCAACTGACGTTTTTGTTAGGCACTATTCTCTGGGCAAGAAAATACACAAGTGACAGAGAGGCAGTTTTAGTCCTCAAGGAGTCACAGTTGCATAGAGAAAACAAGCACATAAACCTATCAACATGATGCGGAGTGATAACATACGTGCACCAGGAGAGGTTATGGTTGGGTTGCGGGTGGGGTGGTTATTCACTATGAGCCTTAGTTTCATCACCTGAGAAATGGGAATAATGGAGCCCATTTCATATGACTGTTATATGCATTAGATGAGACAAATACCTAGTACTTAATGGATGCTCAATAAACATCAGCGCCTCTCCTCCACGAGGGTCCTCAAGAGCTGCTTTCATTTGCCCTATCCATGCCAAAAGGTCCAGTCACATAGCAAAGGTGTCTATTAAAGAACATGCCTTAGTAGTTGGAGGAGTTTTCAAGGTCACAGCCTGGAGCTAAACTCTAACAGAAACAAAATATCCTCCTGTATCCTCCTATAATTGGAAGCCTGAGTAAGTTCTGACTGCTGAGTGTGCACTGGTGGTGCCAAGAGTTTCAGAAAAAGCTTTGACCTTGATGTGCCCTCTAGGCCCAACCAGTGAGAGGCCATTTCTGTCAAGTGGCCTTAGCTGCCACTTGACAGAAATGAGGGAGCACACAAACTCTGCCTTCCAGTGAGCTGATCTGGAATTGCCTAAGGGTTCTGGGGGAGCACATTTACTGGTATTCACTTTAGAACCATCCTTGCTGCTTCAGACCTTAGGGATTATGGCGAGTTGCCCCAACATACACATGCACACATACTCAAACCCTGGGAATGATGGAGATCCACTTGCCCTCTAAAGGTTAAACTGTAAAATCCCCCAAAATAGATTAGAACAGACAAATACAGGAAACTCTAAGAGAGAAAGGCTCCCATGCCTGGAATTGAGCTATCACTCAATTAATGGTGTTAGCTCAGTTGAAGAAAGACTGAGTCACAGATGGGGGTTGGGAGTGATCAGAGAGACTGAGATAAAGCCTAGGACCTGCTCCCAGTCTTTCTTTTAAGACCTATAGTTACTTGCAGTGTGATATCAATAACCAGAGCTATATCTTTTGTGTATGTGTGTACGTGTGTGTGTGTGTGTGTATGTGTGTGCAAGCTGCAGTTTAAAGATGGTGATAAAGTTCTGAAGAATTATGAAATTAACACAGAAATATTAGCTCTTGTATATTACTAGATTTGAGCTTATAATAAGAATAAATGTTAACATTTATTGAGTGCTTACAATTTACCAGCCTTAGAAAATATCATTCTAAGTATAAGTGTTTTCTATGTAGTGTCTTTTTCAATTCTCACAACACCTCTATGAGGAGATGCTACTACTACCTCAATTCACATATCAGGCCACAGGGGCCCAGAGGGGTGAGGTGGTAGGTAGAGCCAAAATTGGAGGCTGGAGGCAATTTTTGAGTGCTGAGTCCTTGCTCTTAATTCTTGAGAGTAAAGGGTCTGCTTCCAGTCCTTCCAGTTGACAGGGCAGTGCTCAAAGGTCAAAATTTTAGCAGACTGAGAAGGAACCAGAATAGGAAGAAAAGACAATTTGAAGTTTGCTCTGAGGAAGAGAGGAGAGACAGGATTATACTTACAAGAAGGATGAGGAGATGGCAGACTTCCTAGGATGTAAGAAGCTTGGATGTAAGTGCCTCTGAAATAGGAATTTTGAACAGAGGGTAGAGGGACAATGGATGGAGAGTTGGATGGAACTATAGATAGAAGGATGGCTAGTTAGAAGATGGATACACAGATGGGTATTGATTGATCCCAGTTTCCTTTTATCACGTGGTCTGAGTTGGCTTCATGAGACTCTTACCCTTGAGACTGGGCCGGAACCAAGCAGTTGACCCTGATGAGTTTCGTTCTGTTTTATAAAATAAGATCCTTCCTCATATCTGGGTGGCCAGGTCCCCTCCTCCTTCCATGATTTAATTTCCAGTTTGAAAGCTAACAAATACTTGTGGGAGATTGTTGGGGAATATAAAAAACCAGGGAGAAATAAAAAAATCCCAGCACCCAGAAATAGCACTGTTAACATCTAGTTTACACCCATTCTTTTCGTGTATGTTTTAAACCTGGTTGTTATATACATCTTAACATATAATACATATGCAACTTTGTCTTCTACTTTTTTCACTCAAAATTATAGCATGAGCATTTTTATAATATTATTAACTCTACATAAACATCCATTATATGAATGTATTGTGATTTAGTTAATCAGTTTCCCACTGTTAGGCAGATATATATATATATATATATATATATATATATATATATATATATATATTTGGTTTGCATTATTTATAAATAATGATTCTGTGAGGTTTCTTTTTCCCCATAAATCCTTATTCACACTTCAGATTATTTCGGTCTAGGTTTCTAGTACTGCAATTGCTGGCTCAAAGCTACAAACACAATAATATATATTAAACCCCAGAAAGTCATACTAACATTTTTTTCCTCTCTTTTGAATTCCATGTCTTCCCTGCTCCCTGAAGGAGAGCTCTCATGGCTTTCGGGATCAATTCCAAGCTTCCTGGGGTACCACACGGGGCTCTCTCTGAGTGGCCTCTGCCTACCACCCCTTCCTCACCTCCCACCCCTTCCCCTGATGCTCCCCTAGTCCAGTACAGCAGACTCTTTGGAATTCCCTGAGTATATTCACCTGTCTAATATACGTGTCCTCACGCATGCTCCTCCTCCTGCCTGTATGCTTCCCCAGTCTTTGTCTAAACAACTCCTACTCTTCCTTCAAAACTCATGTCAGATGTCACCTTCCCCAGCAAGTCTCGCCTGACCCTAAGTGCAGGTGTGATGACCTGCTTTTCCCACATGGCACCCAGATCCCTTGTCTATCATAATGCTTGCTACCTTGTCCTGTACTCACTGGTTTACTGAGTCTGGAGACTTACCCCAGGGATTTACAAACTTCGTATGGCCATAGAATCCTTTATTCAAACACATTTCTTATAATAAAGGTGAACATCTTTTGAGAATTTATGTGCCTGGAACAGTGCCTCAAGAAAGTCACATGAATCATTTGAGTTAATCCTCACATCAACTCTTACAAAGGAGAAAACTGAAGCTTAGAAAAGTTAAGGGACCTGCTCAAGACAGCAAAGCTGTTGAGTGTTGAAGTAAGATTTAAATCTAGATTTGAGCCTGAGCTCTTAATCACCAAATTATACTGCTCTGGTTAAAATGGAGAGGAGCCTCATGGAGGGAGTCCTCAAACCTCTTGCAATTTTTTTCTGAAAACAGTTTGAAAACCACTGTTCTGTTCTGGATTATCAGCTTCTTGAGGGGAAGAACTGTTCCTTATTTGCCTTTGTATTCCAGTATCCAGTGTCTGGACTCAGAAAATGTTCATTGATGGATAAGTGATTTCTTTTCTGTTGAAAAGAACAAGAAAGTTACTCTTTTACCTACGCACTTTACTAGCTTTGAAGTGAAAGCAGCAACATGAGCCTGGAGTGACTTGTTGAGTGGGAGAACATCAAGGCTCACTGGCCAGAAGGTCAGGCTGTGTCCAGGCTGATAAGACGTCTCCCAGCCAGACACTGGGGACCAGCATGGGGCTTAGGAGGTGGGCCTTAGTACTTCAGGAAGATAGGGACAATTTCTTGATAAAAGGTTAAACAGTTCAGTTCTTGCTGGAAGCAGTGATTAGTCTTTCATCAGAATTCAGCTCTCTCCACTACAATAAATAATGGACTAATTAGGCATCTGGCTTACTTGATTTCCCATGGCTAAGGCCAATTTCTGAAATGCAATATGCTATTTGATGTACCAGCATGAATTCATCCTGGGCTCAAGAGCCTCCCAACAGTAACAATCAAAAATAACTCTCAGAAAAGTTCCACATGCGTTGAGCACAAAAAAACCAGAAATGTAACCTGTGCTCTGTTATAGGCAAGCTGGGCTGAATGTCTAAGCTAGGAGCAGACTGCATGCAGATCCCAAGACACTGAAGCCAGAGGGTGGGATAGGGAGGAAGCTACTGTAGGGGTGAGAAACGGATGGGTAGGTTAATTGGACAAGTTCCTGGAAGAGATGACCTGGAAGTAAACTAGAGCGGCTGAGCTAATGAAAAGAGGTTATTCCAGGAGTGTCAGGTTGCGCACAGAGACCTCTTTTTAGCTCCCTGTGGCTCGGATAACTGGGTACCCATGGGATAGGGAAAATGGGGAAGCAAGCTTGGGCTAACCTAGAAACCAGGGAGGGTGGAACAGACACTAGTAGCAGAGAGGCCATGAGGAGAAGAACTTTAGAATTTGTGGGTTTATGATGGAAAGCCTATATGGCTGAATTCTAAAATTCTAGAATTTATGAATTTATGAACTAGAAAAAAAAGAAAAGAGTCCATACGTGGGAGCTCTTATGACAAGGAATCAGCAAGGGCAAACCATGAAGGGAAGAAGATGAGTCAATGGAAATGCAGTGCAGTGAGAGAGAACGGGGGAGGTTTGAAAGTCGAGAGACAATGTATTCTCTGGGGATGTGTCAGTGACTTCTTGCTGGGAAACACTGGGTCCCACTTGGAGAGGTAGCTACCAAGTTTTCCCCAAACACTCAAGCCCCTACCAAGTGTGGGACTCTGCCAGGTGATGGAGATGAATGCTGAAAGAGAGAGCTTCTGTCCTTGAGAAGTTCATCATAGAGGAGGAAGAGAAACTATCACCAAAACACAGCATGATGTGCACTTGGACCAAGGGGTGGACTCAGCTCTGTGGGATGCCCATAGAAATCCAAACAACCGCCCTCCAGGAGAGACAGCTCTTTAAATCAGTGCTTAAGATGTTCTCATGGAGCCCAGGGCAGCAAGGAAGTGAGGGAACATCCTCTGCTCTGGAGGGGTTTGCGATTTAATTGGGAAAAAGGAACCTACAGTCAGATGAGATGCTACTATGACACCAAGCCCTGGAACACACTCTGTAATTTTTATGTTATAAACCACTAGATGAAAGGAGCAAAGTCTGTTAATAATTATAGAAGAACAAAGAAACAAGAGTTCACTGTGGGCCAAAGCGTTCAGGGAAATCTTAGAGAAGGTAGGCCTGGAGGTGGGTTCTGACTTCGTGTGTCTCCTATGTATTCAGCAAATTCCCATCCATTATTCAGAACTCTGTTAGGATGTTAAGTCCAGATCCTTGGGGAGTAGATTTCTTCTTTCATGCCTGTCTTTCTCCTCTTTCTCCCAATACTCATTCTTTGGTGGTGATGGGGGTGTCCTGTGCCCTATGCTAGGTGTTAGAGATACAGAAATAACTAAGATGAAATCAATATGTACCAATGAGATCACAATCTGTGCTGGGTATGAGAGCTGGAGGGTGAGGACAGTGAGGTGGGTACCAATGGCCAAATGCATAAAATATTAATAGCTCCATTTCTCGTATACCTACTATTGAAGGTTATTTATATACATATTATCTAATCCTGAGAAAAATCTCATGAGATAGGCATTGTTAATCCCAATTTACAGATAGTGAAAATAAGACACAGAGAGTTTAATTGACCTGATTTAAAGGGAACCTTCCAGAAGCTTTGCTGATTCTCATGCAGTTGAAACAGTATGTATCTAGTCAGTCAGTGAGAGGTATCGGGACCTTTCAGGATGCAAAAGATGTTAGAGAAATTGAAGAAAACAACCAACTTGACAGGAATATTACTCTGAAGCGAGAAATCTATCACTCCACCCCGCTTGCCGCCAGAGTCAAAGTTACAATCAAGAGTTCGAAAATCCATGTCTTTTATCACAGGTGGGAGAAGTTGCCCTTTAGAACAATAACGATCTCTCTTAAAATTCCTTAAAGTTTCATAAATCATCTCAAACTGTTGTAGGAAAAACTAAAAATTTCATGAACCCAAGGCCCCCTCTGTTCTCAGAGCTTCCCATACAATTATATTTACTTCTTTTTTCCCCATATTGAACTTCCTTCTCCTTAGTGGCTATTTACTGACTTCCTGGGCCATGTTGGCAGGAGTAAGGAAACATCTGAGAGCATGATCTATGCTGGTGGCGTGACTGCATGTAATCTATCCCACATGAAACCTCCAGCAGCTGGCTACAGTCTGGACATTTCAATAGGACATTCCTCTCCCTCTGACCCCAGGGCAATCGTAATCCGTCCTCACCTTTATAAAGTGCTAACATTCACGTGCACCAGGGTACTCTCTCCAACTTGTGAAATAGGCAGTTCAGGGATTATTCTTCCCTTTTACTAGATGGGCACACTGAGGCTTAGGAAACTAACATTTATGGAACGTCTGCTAAGCATTCATAGGCATTTGCTCCAGGCCGTCCTTCCCTGGTAGCAGCCAGGACTTTTGTGCCTTATCGTAGAAGTTCTACCCATCAGTGGCTCTCACATACTATAACCAGCAGATAGCTCTAAGACAACACAGATTCTTGGAGCCAGAAGGGCCCTGCAGGGCTCACCCTTCAACCCTTATAATGTATAAGTGGGGAAACGAAAGCCCCAGAGATGGGAAGAGACTCGCCTAAGAGCACCAAGCACATCAGTGGTTCGGCCACATCTGTGTGGGAGTTAGTGTTCCCAGCCTCTCCCACTGCAACAAAGACAAGCCCACACAGTTTTAGCTGCTCCCTGCAGGGGACCTTTAGGATAATAGAGTTATAGACATGGGGTGGAAAAATGGTTTGAGAACCCACGGTTCAAGTTCCAGAGTTCCTGAGGCTTCATCGAGACAGTCTGCAAATACTCCAAGGGTGTGATTTTCGCCGGGGTGACACTGCCTTCTCTAGGGGGTGGTCGGCATCCTGCCATACTGGGCAGAGTTCTCCCACCCAAATGCCACGGCCATGGCCTCCTGCTCTCCTGGTTTACCTCCAAGCGTGCATGTGAGGTGGGGGGCGGCGGTGCCCATGACCTTCACCCTCCTTCCCTGTCCTTCCCAGGGTGGGTTTACCCTCCCACCAGTGAGGTTCTCCTCCCAGGCTTCCAGGTATGAACCTGCAGATGCCCCTTGGTTTCTGCCGTCTCAGGGCCTTCCGGTCTGGTGACCCAGTGAAACTTTTGCTCTCACTAAGAGCAGACCTCGTGGGTCACTTCCTCCCATGTTAACTGAGCGGTAGCACTGTGCCTGCCGCTGTGTGTGTTTCTGTGTCTATCCTTTGTGTGGTTTTGCATAACTACATACTGGTCTATCTCACACTTACCATGTTTATGTCTTTATGTATATGTATTTTCTCTTTTTATGTACGTGAATGTATGCATTTTCTGCATATTTCTATGCTGTGTGTGTGTGTGTGTTGAGTGTCGTGTGAAGGAGTGCTGGTTGTGTGTATGTTATTTGACCATGTCACTGACTGCTCTGTTTGTCACGGCAATGTGTTATAATTTATTTATTTATTTGACAGAAAGAGAACAGCTTATCTTAAGGACTACAGGAGGCAAGCAAGGGGGGAAAAAAACAACGCAGCCCCGTGTTGCTCTATTTTAAAAACTGCTCTGTGTTGTTATGGCAGCTAATTTTCCTTAAATGATTTAAGAAAACGGATCTGTCTAAAAGAACTGCAGCCAAGTTGTTATAGCAACACAGGCCTTTCTCCTCTAGGAAAAAGGGGGGACATCACCCCAGAGCACAGGAACCTCTCAAAAAAGCAACCCTTGGGCTTTGGGGGACTCAGGGGCCAGAGGAAGGGCAGGAAGGGATCCATTCACCTCCCACAGTCAGTTCATGGGGTCTTAGTAACAGCCCTGGCCACTCTCCGGTTCAGATCTTTTTGTCCTTCACCTGGACTACTTCAGTAAACACCTAACAGGTCTCTCTTCTCCTCCTCTGTCTTACCTCCTTTGATCCACTGCCCACTCTTCAGCCATAGTAATTTTCTAAAGCATATATTCTTTATTCATCTGTTCATTTGTTCATCATTCAAAGTAATGTTCCCCATGGTGCCACGTTCTGTGCCATGTCCTGGATGCGAGTAGGGCACGCCCTTGAATGGCATGTCACAAACATTGGTCTTTATCCCACAAGTAATGGGGAGACACTGAAAGGTTTCAAGCAGGGGAGAGAGAGACCCACTTGGATTTAAATTTCAGGATAACTCTAGAGTTTCTAGATTGAGAGACTGAACGGATGGAAATACTAACCGTTGAGCTCTCCCTCGCTCAAACGTTTTTGATGGCTCTCCACTGACTATACCAATTCTCAGGATTTAGAGAGGGTGTGTGCCAGAATATTTCTGACAAGTGGCATTTTGTTCCATTGCCTTAATTTTTTTTTGTCATGATATTTAATTCAATTAAAAATCAATTTAAAAGAAGGCCTAAGACTTTGATTTTACTGAGAAGAGGGCGCTGGGCCATAGAAAAGGCCAGATTCCTTGGCTCAGTGTTCACATTTGTCCATAGCTTCTTCACTCTGCCCCTCAGCCTGCCCTCTTGCAGCTCCCTGTCATAAATTCTGCACACCAGCCGGGCAGCTGAGGTCTCCCATCTCCATTCTATTGCTCATTCTATTGGAACGCCCTGTCCCCTTCCCTTGTAACCCCCCTCATCTCTGAACCATAGTCATTTGATAAAGTATCCCCAAAGGTCCAAATTCCTTGAAAATACTTCCTTCCATACCCCCCCAGACACACACACACACACACACACACACACACACACACACACACACGATTAATCTCCCCCAGCCCCATATTTCCAAAGCACTGTGTTTTCTCGATTATAGCACACCTTCCTGGATACCTTGGATTAAAGGTATTTTCATAAGGGTCTGGCATTCCCATCAGATTGTCAGCTCTTCCTGGCCTAACACCCTGCCCCATTAACCTCTGGAACCCCAGAGGCTGTCCAAGGGTCTTGTACATAGTAACATTGAGAAGTGTGTGTTTGATTCAATTAACTGAGTGCTTTATAGCAATGTCTGGTTTTTTTATTTATCTGTACCAAACACTTCTCTGGGTGTGTCTCACAGGTATATAGATGTTAGCAGAGTGGCAGATGGACAGTCCTGGGGAACTCATCCATAAGTGGTCTTAGGTTTTTAAGATTGCACCTGGACATACATGTGCGAGGAGGCCCCTGTGTGTGCTCTTGTGCGAGTGACTCTGGTTGTATGGCTGATGGTGTGATGTGAAGTCAATGTCATGTTCTGTGGTGTGAGTGTTAGGATAAAGCCAAACTCCTGTGGGCAGGGTGTGAGCTCTCAGCCGAAAAGTGATGGCCTTTCTGGTGCCAATTACCTAAAGAAGAGGTAGAGCTCAGACTAACACCAGTGTGGGAAGGAGAGATCTGGATGGAGAGCAGAGGTGGAAGTGGCTTCCCTGGTCTTTTCTCCCACCAAGGTACCAAAGTCAGCGGTGGGTAGAATAGGGAGGCACTGAGGCCAGGGGCGAAGCAAGTTAGTGAAGATGATCAGAAACCTGTGTCATGGGGATGAGAGTGGGTGATGCCATCTCAAGTTCTGTCCCTGGGAGTTTTGGACAATCTCAGCAGGTTGCAGGGGAACCCAGGAGCGCTTTGTATACACAGACCAGAGCCTTAAGAGGGGTGCACAGTGACGGTGGAGGCAGAACCCAGGACACTCTGAGGAGGAAGGGAGTTTGGGGAGGAGTCTGTGGCTCAGTTGCTGCTTTGCATCAGGAGAATCTTATGAAAACCAAATCACAGAGGCTCTGGGTTGGCTTCACCACCTGCTCAGAGCCTGGTCCCCGCTGGGCATTGGGGCTCTGAGATGAATCAGCCAGACTCTTCCCCAGGGGGCAATCCATCACAGTCAGTAAACAAGGGCCACACTGTCCACAGAGAGATGACCTGGGAATGGGACAGAAAAGACTTTCTGTCTGAGGTCAGTGTAGTCCTCTGGGTTAAACACTCCTTTGTCAAGATCATCATCCAAGTCTCTGAGAGGGATGAAGAATTGGGTGAGCACAGGACTAGGAAAGCAGCCTCTGAAGTAAATGTCATCATTAACACAGGACAGCAGGTTCCTGTTGCCAGAAGACAAGGACACAAAAGGGATAGTTCCAGGAGGCTCACAGTGCACGTTGGGCATATCACCTCTGCCAATTTCAAAGTCAGCAAGTCTAAAGCTTGTCCCATGCCTATTGTTCCTCCTGGGTTCCTATCTCAGCAAGGGCACCACATCCACTCCACTGTCCAAGCCAAACCATGGGCATCATGCAAGACTCCTTCCTCTCCCTTCAGCTACAGTCACTAAGTCACTCATGTCTCCCTCTGTAATAGCTCTAGACTTCTTTCAAACCCAAGAACAGCAAGCTCTAATGGTCTCTAGCCTCTAGCCAGGCACCCTCCAAATCCATCTCCTTACTGGCACCAGAGAGATCTTTCTGTGATGCAAATGATCCTGTCACTCACCTGCTTGAAATCCTTCAGTGGCTCCTATTCCTGAGAGCAAAGTCCAAATTGCTCCCTATATCATAACCTTCCTCTGCCCCTCTGTCTGCCTCCAGTATCAGCCACACTTGAATGACTTGTAGTCTCTTGAGGGTGCCCCATCTCATGGCAGATGCACAGATGTCCCCTCTGCCTGGAAGGCCCTCCCTGCCCTGGGCATCCTTTATGCATCAGCTCAGGTGCAGCCTCCTGGGTTGGGCTCCTTCTATGGAGTGCCTTTCTCTGCAAATGCACCCAGAATAACTGTCTGTAAATGCCTCTCTTCACGTGGCTGGAACTCCTTAGGGTGGACATCAGTTCTGATTATTCCCAGTGCCCAGCACAGGGCCCGAAGGAGGTCAGTGAGGAACCACAACGCTCACAGACACAGTCCTTGCCCATCAGGGAGGGTCTTGCTGATTCTCTGTTTGTTCCAGCCCAATGGGATGGAAGGGGTGAGGCTGTGAGCATTTAGAAACAAAGCCAGAAGTTCTCCTGGCAGTTTAGGTAGCTCCGGGCTGAGCTACTGTGATGACTATATGACAGTGAAGGTCAAGAGTAGGAACTCATTTAAAGCTATTAGGGCAGATACCTCAGGGCACTGAAGTGTTTGCAGCTGGCCTGGATGACTCTTGAAGTCAAATGTGAGTT
Organism: Eidolon dupreanum; assembly: GCA_028627145.1. NCBI lineage: Eukaryota > Metazoa > Chordata > Mammalia > Chiroptera > Pteropodidae > Eidolon > Eidolon dupreanum. The sequence continues at coordinate 27,973,517 of CM053502.1, forward strand.
TGAATCAAATCCAAATAATGTTTGCTGAGCATCTGCTACATATCAGGTACTGTTCTAGGTGCTTTCACATAGCTTTTAAGTAGAGAGACTGTAATTTATCACCCAAACTGGGACACTTTTTTTAAATTAAAATTATTGGGATGAAATTGGTTAATAAAATCAAATACGTCTCAAGTGTACAATTCAATAATATGTCATAGATATATTGCATGTGTGTTCACCACCCGAAGTTTAATTCCCTCTGGAACCAAATATTTGACTCCCTTTACCCCATCAGCCTTCCCCCTCACCACTTGCCTCTGGTAATCACTAATCCGTTGTCCATGTCTATGAGTCTCTGTTAACAGTACAGAGGGTCCTCAAAATACTAAGCATAGAAATACCCTCTTCTAGGTATTTACCTGAAAAAGTTGAAAACATTTATCTGCAAAGATATGTAACACTTTTAAGAGGAAAGGAGGCAGTATTGACAAATACTCCAGAAAACAGATATGAGCCAGAACTGCCCCAAGGCAAGCTGAAACTTACAAGTATCCTACCTATAGGTCACATTTGGTGTGCTTTTTTTGGTAACCCCTGACACAATTTGTAAATCTATGGTTATCAGTATTTTCTTATTTAATATCTATTTCTCCACTAGATTGCAAGGGTTAGAATTTTGTTCACTATTAGAACCACGGTGAATAGTATATAGAAAGTATTTGATAAACATTTATGGAAAGAAGGAAAGAATGGAGTAAGAGCCTGGGTAAGGAGGGGCAGGAGGAAGAGAAGAAGACACTGAGGGAGCTGGGATCCTGTTCCAGGTCAGCTTGACTCCCATATTAGTGCTCCATGTTCTTGCTTGGGGCATAAAGGAGTGAACTTCCCAGAAGAATACAGCTTACGCAACTAGCTCAGCATCCAAGTGTGTTTATTAAGACCAGCCAGCTGACCACCAAGCTATTCCTGGCACAAAAGAGCGTCCTAACATCTCTGTAATTCAGTCTTGTCTCCTCTATGTTCTGTGACATGGGCAAGTGCTCAGTTGTTTGTGAAAAAAAATCAATGGCTTCTGAGGATGGCATTGGCAGGCTGAAGCCTCTTTTCTTTAGCAAACCTAACCTTCTTCCTTTGGTTCTTCCCTGCCCCTTCACTCCCCAGTTCTCTCCTCGGGATTCACCTAAAACACCACTTGTTCAGTGTCTCCTACTCTGTCACTTCTCCTGCCTGCCTGTGTCTTTTCTTTTATCATGCCTCTTTGTCCTCCCTGTGAATAACTGTTTGGTGTCTATACACCATTGTACATTTTGCATAAGAGGATTTGCCATGTTCAATCTAATTCAATTCAACAAATAGTTATTGAATATCTATTATCAGCCAGGTCAGAAAAAAATGTAGGAGCTGCTCTTTCTGAGAAGAGGTGGCAAAAGAAGAAAGCACTGTGATTTCTATCAGGAAAACTTCAGTCAATGCCGAGGTGGAGGCAGGGGCGTTTGGCAGAAGCCAGTAGACAACAGATCCCTCCTGAGAAATTCAGAAGCAGCTTCTCTCTGCCAGGAAAGCTGATCAGGATGGCATTGAGAGTTCAGGGTAGTAAAGGGGTTTGGTGAGCACAGATAGCATCTTCTTTTGTAGACAAAGAAGGATGTGCTGGAAAAGGAAGCAAATATACTAAAGCTATATGGCTACCCAAGAAATGACACAGCAGGTGGGTTGTAAAAAAGACCTAGGAGAGCCAAGTTCAAGGAGTATCAAGATAATAGTTGAGTTAGCTGCATTACACATAAGGATTTACTTTTTTGTTAATCCTTGCTCTAATATACACATTCATTTTTACATACACATTTCTGTCTGGTTAACATATATGTTGTTTTTCTAATTTAGATAATTTTTATTGGCATCTTCAAAGAGTTACACCGATGCCTCTCTGAAATACCCCAACTCTTAGCAATCACTACGTGTCACCTGATGTCAGTCGAGGGGATCACAAAATCATAGTCAGCAATGTTGGAAGAGACTCAGATGTAATCTCACTACAACGTCTTCCAAACAGTTGAGTCTTCTCTATACACCATTTTTGACAGTGTCGTTTAGCTTCCAGTTGAACACTTTTAGTAAGCCAAAGTTCACAGTTTACATACCTACTTCATTCTCAGGCAGCTCTAATTGTTAAGAAGTGCTACTTCTCTATAGGCCTTACCTCTTCCTTTGGTCTCCACCTGAAAGATGACTGCCCTGTTCTCTCTGATAGCTCTTCAGAGACAGAATGATTATGGTCTGCCTCCTTTCTCTAAGTTATGAAACCCCAGTGTCTTCTATTTCTTACAAAGTCCTGCTCTTCTGAGCAAACTCAGTGTGGACCCCCCACTGTTCCCCTTCTTTCTAGAATAGCAGGCCCTCTTCTCTGGGAACTGGTTTACCATTGCCACCACTCCCCTAAAGTCCAATCAGTGAGGCTTTCCTATCTTACATATCCTTGCCTCTTGTGCCAGAGTTGACTTGCCTAGAGGTGAACAAGATCTCCAAGCTGGGCCCATCATAGTCCTTTTAGAACTGGAACTAGATGAGAGTAAGTCACTCTCTAGTGGTGGTAGCAACTGGATGTGACAATTGACACATACTCCCTACAGGTGGAGGAGGCCAGTTTATGGTCTTCAATTATATGAGATACTTTGGTATTCTTCTAATACATTTTCTATTTTTCTTAAATTATCTCTTTTGCTTGTAATCAAAAAGCCCTGGTAAATTTCCTTCATCCCATGAGACCTCTACGACTGAACCCCGGATTTGTGAGGGGTGGGGAAAGACACTGGGGTCTGTCCAATTCCGAGAAGAGACAAGCAGGCCCAATGCCTCTGTGATTTTGGCCCTGGATTGCTAATTTGCAGCTCTTAGTGAACTTCCCCAGTACAAAATTGCCTTTTCTCAGAACAAGCCATATAGACCAGCAGCTGCCAAGGGATTCAGTTACTCACTGGGTCGTTGTACATCTGGATAATGAGTTGTTTCACTCCATGCAAGGTAGGGTGGGCCCATGGAGAGGGATCCAGCCAGTGACGGTTCAGGTCAAATCCCATCAGAGAGCACCTAGGTAGTACCCAAAGTCAGAGTCAGTATAAATGGGACAAGCCAAGTTTCTCATTTATCGAAATACACTTAGGAATAGGAGCAGTCATTATGTCACTTACCTAGCATTTATTTATTTATTCTTTGCCAGAGACATTTTTAAGCTTTTTACATGTATGAATTCATTTAATGCTTTCAATGACCCTATGAGGTCAATACAATTATAATTCTCACTTTACACAAGAAGAAACTGAGTAACAGAAAGGTTCAAAAATATTTCTCTGGAGCAGTCTCACTTGAGTGTCCATGCTTTGAGACCACAGATTCATGCACATGTCCTATATAGGGCAGCAGAAAGAAATGCTCAGACAAAAACCACTGGTGTTTCTTTATTCTTCTTACACCCATAGCTAATCCATTGTCATTACTTTCAAAATATATTCAGAACCCAACACCTTTTAATCACCTCCACTGATATCACCTTGAGCTTGGACCAAGGTCTGGAGCATTGTAATATAATCTCTTACCTTGTCTTTTTGTTCACACACTTGCACCCTCCCACTCCACCTTTTACCCTATTCCCCACCCCCTATTTTCCACATAATAGCCAGTGTGATCCTCTTAAAACATAAGTCAGATTGTGTTTTTTCTCTGTGCTCAAATTGTTCCCTGTTAGATGCAGAGTAAAAGCTGAAGTCCTTACAAGCTATAAGCCCCCATGTGGTCCATCCCCACTGACCCCTCTGACATCAGCTCCTACTGCCGTCTTTCTTGCTTCTCTGTGCCAGAGACTGGCCTCCCCTCTTTTCCTCCAACACGCCTGGTGCATCCTACCTTCTCCTCCTGCCTGGAATTCTCTCCCTCCAGGCATCTGAATGACTCACTCTCACTTATTTCAAGTCATTGATTGAATGTCACCTGCTCAGTGTGAGCTATTCCACCCACCTTCTCCATACTCTCCCTTGGGCACATTAAAGAATTTCACTAGGGTGAGTTCCACTGTAACCTCTGATTCTCTTCCTCTCCCTCTTCCTCCTTTTCTTGCTCCATATCTGCTCAAAGCCCTGTTTGTACTTCAAAGAGGTACCTCAACCACGTTTCTGTGCCCATGCCTCCATCTGCTGGGCCTGCACATACTGTATGTGGTACTCACCAGGGCAGCCCAGGCTGAGGCGAACGTCCAGAAACCCTGTACTCACTCACAATTCAAATTACCATCCTCCCCCAAATCCCAGAATGTCTCTCACACTGATCCATCTTGCTTTCCTGATCAAGATTCATCTATGGCTCTCCATCACCTATAGGATAAAATTCTGCTCTTTGCAGTTTTAACCAGATTCAAAACTCATAATGGCCATATTCCTCTCTCCTCTTTCTCTACCCAAATTGTCCCCATTTTTCTTCTCTATCGCTCTCTCTGTCACTATTTTACTTTCCTATCTTATCTTCCAAGCCCCTTTCTCTATTTCTTTAAGCAATACAATTTAACCCCCTCTCAGCTTATGAAATTTGCATTCCCATCTATCACCCTACTCAGAAAAATCAAGGACTCTATTGAGAATCCACCTCTTCTTTGAGATGGTTGGGGTAGGGATGGTGGGTAAATAATAATAATGTCTCCCTATTACTTAAAATAAGCATGATGGGAACCCTGCAGGAGAATAACTAATGTTTCATGGGGACATGTGCGGAAAGGCTTCATTGAGGACAAGTCATTCGAGTTGGGAGCAGAAAGAAAAGTGTAAGCAAAAAAAAGGAACTGTGAAACCACCTAGGATATTGGGGGAATGCTGGACAATTTGATTTGACTGAATCATAGAGTATGTTGTGAGGAGGTGGTACTGGGGAAACTGTAGAAGGACGTGGACCTTGAATGCCTGGCAAGGAGTTTTGTTATTTTGTATTTGATTTGCTGTATTTTAGACCAGCCAAGTGCTGATGTTGGCTCCTCATTGATCGTAGTGAGAACAGAGATAGCTCTATATACAGGTTACAGCAGCACCACCATCACCATCAAGGGAACACAATCACGCAGTTATTAACATTACTTTGCCTCAAGAATTAAGTACTTTATTGAGTCCAAAATACTTTATCTAGGTTAACCTTATGAGGGAGACTCTATTGTTATCCACATTTTACAGATGTGGAAGCTGAAGCACAAAGAGGTTATAAACAACTTGCTTGAAAAAGAGGTGTCATCAGGATTGGTGCACAAGCCTTCTGACATCCCCTGTCCTCAAGAAACAGTCCAGCAGGAGAAAGAAGATATGCTCACAAACTTATGTCCATTTGTAATTCAGGTCAATGTTGTGAGCATTAAATGACATAACACATGTAACTAACTTAACTTAGCACATGTTCTGGTACATATTGGCAGCGCAAAAAGGTTTTATTATTGTTTTATTGTACTTTATTATTGTTTTATGCTACAACCTACATGAGTGACATGGACTAAGTTTTCAGTCCACAGGTTGCTGGAGTGGACAGCAGACAGCATTGACTGGGGGTAACATCCTACCTTTTCCTCCAGTCTGGGTATCAGGCAGAGCTGAGTTTATATCCAAGCTCTGTTTCTTCCTAATGTAATAGGCATTTGTCTGTTTGTGTGGGGGTGGGGGCAGGAGGAGAATGCCCAGCATCTCTTTAATTAGATGGCGTGGAAGGGGACTTGCTCCTCCATCATTACAAGGTGATGAGATTGTGATTGTTCCTTTTCTCCTACTACAGAAAACAGAAGAGCCAGTTGCTCCCTGTTTGTGTAGCATAAAATCTCTATTATCTTGAGAGAGTCACCTCGCTTCCCTAGGCTTCATACTCTTCTTTGTAAAACAGGGGAGTCATGTTTCACTAACTGGTCTCTCTTCCAGCTCTCTCATATGATTCTAAAGCACCAATAGTGGCTTTTACCCCCTAAGTTAGACTTGGAGGAAACATACCGTTCTAATAAAGTTAAATACAAAGAAAACAAAGTAGTCTTTAAAAAAAAAGGATTGATACAGTTTTTTAAAGAACTACTAAATCATCAAGGGTTATCAGTATCTTAACATTAATTGCACGCATTTTTATTTACCGAGAGCTTGGTTTATTGGTGTAGCCTGGGCATTCATCCTTTAACATTTGAGATTTACATGGGACCTAATCTTTGCCTCTAGCAGACTTCAAGTTGCTCTGAGCTTTGAGGAGGGGATAACAGTGTGTCAAGAGTCAAGGCATGAGAGAGTATTCCAGGCAGAGGGTGTGGCATATGCAAAGTCAGGGAAGCGAGAATGGTTGGAAATTTACCTATTTCAAACAGGCTACTCATGTGCTATGCTTCTGTCCCTAACTCGGCTGTAAGCACCAGAAGGGCAAGACTGGTGCAGGCTCTTTCTCTTCAGTGGTTTCAAGACCCAAATCAGCTGTCTAAAGACAGGGGAATGGACAAGATGTCAGTCTCTCACTCCTATGATTGCCAAGTTAGTCATCAGATGTGAAATCCTGGGTCTCCTTGGTGCTCTTCTATTCTGTTACTTATTTTTAAGATGAAATATCTAAATGAGCTCAAAATCAGGACCCATGTTATGACATAGATGGAGCTGTTGATGGCACCAATGAGACAGAATATTTGGTATTAGGACCATTCAAGAAAGTCCAAATTTATATATGACTGTATAACATATAATTTCTTTCTCTTGAATTGAACATACTCTTGAGTATTTTTTCTTTTTTCTTCCAGACTGTGAGCCCAGTGAGGACAGGGACTATGTCTAAGTCATCTTGCCTATCTCCACTCCAACTTATCTACTATGGACCAAGGTACAGAGAAGGTTCACTATTATCTATTGAATGAGTGAATGAATAGTTGCATAAATGCCTAAACAATGTCCTAAAGGTTTGCAAACAAGGTTTAGACAATTACTTGAAGATATATTTTGAACAAATATTTAAATACCTATTACATGCTGGACACAATAACCAAATGAGGCAGGAATTATTTATAGTCATTTTATAAAAGAGCAAATAACATGCAAGAGAGATTTGACCTTGAGAAGGTCACTTGCCAATTGCTAGGATATAGAGTTAGGATTTGAACCTAGGTTTTATTGATGCCAGGATGTTCTACAGTGACCCTTTGAGATCCCTCTATCATATCGTAGATCAAGATTGCATGATCTATGAAAAAGATACTAAGCTACTCTTTTGCTCTTTCCTGTACTGTACTGGTCTCTTCCTCCTCTGCCCAAAGGCAGAGATGCAGTGGTTCTAGAGAACATTATTCAAATGGCAAATAAATAGCTCCATCTCATGAAGGGCATCATGCCTCATCCCTGTTGCAATAATGGCAGCTAGAATGAGAGCAATGATTTTAATTCCCCTCTTATAATTTCCATTTCATCTCCTGTAAAGGATAGAAAAAAAAAGGCAGCTTGGTGGCTCCAGATCAATCTTGTTCTGAGCACTGTGGGGCTGTATGCTCTTGGAAGGGTGGCATTGACAAGTAGAGATGTATGGGATTTGCATGCAATTGTCCCTCAAACGCAGCAGTTTTTCAGCACGACCAATGAGCCGGATTGGATTATGTATATTTGCACCAAAAGCAAAATAAATATCGCTTTATTTAATACCACTAAAAGGTTGGGATTCAATTGCCCTTGGCCTGAGGCACCTTCCAGCTTTATTGATTGGCCAGTGTCAGAATGCCAGACAATCTGTCATCCACAGCTTCTGCAAAATGCTTAGCAGGTGGGGTGGGCTGTGCTGTGGTGAAGACGGAGGACAGCAGGCAGTGTCCTTTGTCCTAAACACAAGGGATAATTATGATACGTCTACTCCTCATCACCACCACCAGGATATTTAAAGCATTTCCTTCACACCCCTTCTTAGATTATCACAACAAGGAGATATCTATGCCTGGGGCTGTGGCGGCAGAGAGGAGGATGGATAAGAACACAGGTTTCAAGTCAGAAGGACTTCAGTTTGTGTCCCAGACCTACCACTGAGTAGTTCTGTGACCTTGGACAAATTCATCTGTTTTGCTTAAAGACCTGAAAGCCACAGGAGGCCAGAAACTGAATCTATCTCATTTGCCATTGAGTCTGCAGTGCTAGCACAGTGTCAAGTACACAGCTGACTCTCAATTAAACTGTATGAATAAAGGCTCAGAACGGTTAAATAATTTGCCTGGAGCCAGAAAGAACAAGTGACAGAGGCAGGACTTGAACCCAGTTTGCTGGCTCTAAAGCCTATACCTGTGTTCTTAGCCATGACTATATTCTCTCTTTGCAGTCCTGGGAGTCAGGTCAGCACGTGATAGAGAGATTAATGTAAGGTGAGGGGTGGATGCAACAACCTTAGTTTTTAAATGGGAAAACTAAGTCTCAAATGGGAGACTAGCATGAAGGGAACTTTTATGAAAATCAACAAAGACTCCCATGCCCGAACCTCCCCATCCAGGCTGACAACTTATAAATAGGTTCCCCTTCTGGGTAGGTTAAATACAAAATGATGCCCCTTGCTCTGGCCAAACTTGGGGGTGGAAGCAGAGTTGCAGCTCCCATTGGCCCCTCCTTCCAGGAGCCTCTGCTCACAAACAATATGAACATGTGAAGTGACCTTGGACCTGTCCAAGTTTCCTAGCAGAGCCAGGGGTAGTGCTCAGGTTTCTCACCTCTAAGGGTCAGCCAGGTCTTTACCATGTAATGGTGGCCTTTCTGGAGGGTGGCAGGATTGGGGGGAGGGAGTGCTCACACCATGCCTGGAAAAGGATCATCTCTAGCCCTACACTTTCTGGGGTCTTTTCTTCCAGAACTTATTCCTAGTGGACAAAGAGCAGGTTTGTTGGACGGAGTGACTTCTCCCTTCCCGTGGAAAGCATGTATTCTGGGGATTCATCTCTCCTCCCTCCCATCCTCTGCTTGATGACAAACACCAGGCTTGGTGGTGGTCAAGGTGCGAGATGGGAGGTGGGTAGGTGGGATTTCCACATTACTTATAACAATTCTGTGAGCCAGTCACCAATCGGAAGGCACCCAAGACTTCGAAAAATCCAGTCCCCACATTCAAAAGATGGGGAACCTGAGGCCAAGGTCACGCTGCTATGTAACTGTAGAGTTGGAAGTCCATTTTAGAACTGATGGATTATGTTTCTCTTTATAAGAACACTGACCAGGAAAAAAATCCATTGTGACAGGCCTGGAGGAACACATTTTCTAAAGGAGTACACTGGCCCTTGGGGCTAAGAATTGGCTATTTCATTTTCCTAAGTGAAAAAGGGCAGAGGAAACCATAAGGGGAAGAGAAGTCCTTCAGGTCTTCAAAAGATCTGGGAGCTGGCAAGACCCCTGCTCACCTGGTCTGAGAAGCGGCTTAGACTGAGAGGGCGGACTCGAGAGCCACGCTGCCCGGATAAGACCCCAGCTTGGCTGTGCATTAGCTGTGTGGCTTAACTTCTCTGTGCCACAGCACTGATCTGCAAAATGTGGATTTTGCCTACCTCAGAGGATTAAATGAGATCAGCTGTGTAAAATGCTGGGGACGCTGCCGAGTTTGAGATAAATGCTACACATACGTTAGCTGGTCTTATGGTTTGATCTTGGTATGACCCTCAGTGTCTTCCACAATCTGGTCCCCACTTATTCCTCCAGCTTTTTGTACCGTGGCCTTAATCTGTACACCATGCAAAGATCCTATAAGTCCTATGAGCTAATTGCAAAGAGGTGCCCCCTCCTGTGGGGTGATGCATTTCCTCCAAGTCTCAAGGCTTGTTAGGGCTGGGTTGAAGGTCAGCCTCCACCTGCCCCGTTAGCTGAGACCTTTGTGCTGTGTGTGAACCTATACTCTGGGCTGCAGCCCCAATCATGTGTACAGTTACGCCAGACCACCTGGCATTCTCCCAGGCTCCCTGCACACTCAGGGCACAGGCAGCAAGGCTTAGAGGCTAAGCACTTGGGCTCTGAGCCAGCTCTCTGGTTTTGATGCTTGGATCTCCTATGATCATGGGCCTTGGGCAAATGATTTAACCTCTCTTTGTGCTTCAGCTTCCTGGTCTGTAATATGAAGATAATACAAGAACCTACCTCATAGGTTCAGGGGGTTGTTGGGATAAACCCCCAACTGCTTTCAATCCAAGTGGGGACTTTTAGTCCCCAGGAATAGAGAAAATAGTTCTTTGTCTCCATCCCCTTTCTTCCTCTTCCTGAAGGAGGGGATGGAACTTAACTAATTGGTCAGCCTGAGAAAAGGTGCAGGGCTTGTTGGGCCTAGCCTCTCTTGGCACGGCTTGTTTTGTTCTGTAGGGAGGGTATGTTCTGGCCTCCTTTCTGCCACATGGTGTGCTTTTGGGAGACAGCTCCTCTCTTCCTGCTCTTCTTACGGCTGGTGAGAAAATTAAATTTGGCGGTGAGGTAAAAAGAGGCCAATTTTAGCCACAGATATAAGCCATGCCTTCCAAACCCTGCTTTTATCAATAATAGAGCTAATACTTTGACCTCTATCTTTCTAATCCCTGTACCTCCTTTGAACTTGGCAGAAATAGGATGAGAGTAGGAGGGGGAATATGATGAGTTATCACCCCTACATCTCCAGTGGAAATAATACACATAAAACACTTAGAACAGAATCTGGCAGCTGGTATAAGTTCACTTTATATTTGTGTTATTATCATCGCTGTTGTCGTTTAACATTATGATCCCTTTGGTTTAGAACATGTTGCCATGCGCTTCCCCTGGCTAACCCCCACTCATCCCTTAAGACTCATCTTAAATGGCACCTCCTCCGTGAAGGCAAAGTCCATCTCAGATCTCCAGTGCATGGCACAGAGTATGTTCTGGGAGAATGTTGGAGGGAAAGAACAGAGGGAGAGGGGAGGGAGGGAGGGAAAAAAAGAAGAGAGTAAAGAAACAATTTGGTTGAAAGGCTTCTTAAGGAGGGGCAGAGTGCCAGCGAAGGCCAAGGTGTGAACTAGAGTAGGCCACTTCGGGGCACTGGAGAGGGCCCAGGAAGGCAAGGGGACTGATGGAGCGGGGAGGTACAGGGTGGGGGTGAGGTGGATTGTGAGAGATAAAGTTGAGAAGGAAGTTCTGGGACACTGCATATGACTTAAATACCAAGCTAAGGAGTTCCGTTTCCTTCTGATGGTCAATGGGAGCCATGGAAGGACTTTACATAGAAAACTAACACTATTCAAGCAGTGGTTGAGGAACTAAGACCAGAAATGATGAAGTTCTTGATTCTATCACGGTGTTTAGCTCCTCCAGACTCCCCAGCCACTAATTCTGGGTTAGCAACTCCTCAGAGGCCTGTCTTCACTGTAGAGTCAATTATTAAAATCAACTTGCTATCAACTCTTAACTTTGAAATGCTATTCAGCTGCTTTCAGGGACAGAGATGGGGAGCTGCCTCCACAGACATCTAGCCATCTGGCCTTTTCTGTGGAACCTGGCTGGGAAGCTCATTTGAATAATTGGTTTTGGCGGTGTGCACTTGTGGGTTAGACACCTGATTACACTGCCAGCACCGATGTCCTTTCAGCCTCCACAGAAACATCACTCAGGTTACATAAAGCAGGAGAGAGTCTCTGGGAGCTAAGGTTCTGTCTGGCCCCTGCTGTCACTCATGCTTCATCTGGACTATGCGGCTCACTCACTGTGTGACCTTGAATGAGTTACTTCGCCTCTCTGTGGCTTGGTTTCTTCTTTGCGCAAAGCGGGAAAGTGAGTCCTGCCCTGCCTATGCCACAGCCTTCTTGTAAGGCTCTAATAGAAGATAGGAAATTGTGACTTAGTAGAAATGCAAGTGGAAAGATTTAAGATGAGAAGAGCTAAGTGTCAGATAGCAATGTACATATGAGCTGTATCAGAAGCACGGTCCTCACAGTTAGGCCTGTGATAGTATCTCCCTGCTCCTATTCCACTAGCTAGTTCTATAACTTGAGGGTGTTACCTGACCTACCTATGCCTTAGTTTCCTCATGTGCAAAATAAGAATAATAATGGAGTTGTTCTAAGAATTAAGTAAAACAATACATCACTGGATGTTAACTATGCTTCATCACCATCAGCATTGCCACCACCACCATCATCATCATCATTGCGATCATCATAACTATTCAGTGGTGGACACCACGCCTCAAAGACAGACAATGACAAATACCTGGAGTATGTTAGGAGGTCAGCAGGAAGGACTGGGAGAGGAATGGATTTCGGATTCCATGTGGGAAGTTGGAAGGTTTGGGGGTCTTCAGCCTGGGGAGCAGGAGTAGTTGGAGTGAGTAGGGAGGAGTGAGGACACAGTGTTGAAACAGCTAAAGGGCCGCTGTGTAAACAGCAGACTGAATCTGAGTAATCCTTCATGGAGGGGAAGAAGCAGATGATCAGAACTGGCCTCAGTGCAATATGATGCTTTGGAAGGGAGAGAGAACCACCCCGACCTGGCTGGAGGTGAACAACAGAGGGGCACGGCTGTCACTTGGGGGATACCTCTGAGGGCGACCCCTGCTCTGGGCGTGCACTGGATCAGATGTCTCTGAGCACCCTTTCTACTCGCAGGCTGATAACACTATGACAGAGGTGTCAAGCAGGTGAGAGAAACGAGCTGTGGTGGAGAAGGAGGCACAGCAAGATAGCACTGGCAGATCTTTCCGGAAGACAATAGTTGCAGTGAATCTTTATTTTTCATCTTAAGCTTGATGAAAAATGCAGTTTTTATGCTGTCAAAGAACAAAAGATATTGACATGTGTTTTATATACCTAATTTTTTGTTCTGTTTTGGACAGTTTAAAATGTTTCCTCCTTTGGATGTTGAGGATGACAAGGTCAGTTAGTGTGTGTGTGTGTGTGTGTGTGTGTGTGTGTGTGTGTGTGTGTGTTGAAAATACCTCCCCTAGTGTTTCGCCCTCTGCCATCCTTAATGATATTTTGCTATGCAAATCTATCTTTATCTCCTTTTTATGTCTGATGAACTCCTATATATCCTCCATCTCTCAAAAACCTCCCCTCATCGCTCGCTCAGAAGGAAGCACTCACTGTTTTCAGCAGTGTAGCAGGGGGTTAAATCTGTAGCAGGCTATGACTGGCCTGCCTAGGGTCAGAAACCTAATCTGACCCTTCCTGCTGAGGGACCTGGAGCAAGCTCCTTGGTACCTCTGTACCTCAATTTCCTCTATTTAAAACAGGGCTATAATACGGCGTTCATCATAGGGCCGCTGTGAGAGTTAAATGCAATGATGTATATAATGTACAGTTTGTAAGCACTTAGGCATTAGCTCAAATTCTATCTAGGCCTCCATAGCATTACACACACACACTCTCTCTCTCTCTCTCTCTCTCTCTCTCTCTCTCTCTCTCTCTCTCGCTCTCTCAGCACAACCACAGTGCTTCTTATTGAGAAGGGCTGCCTCTGATTTCCATCTGCTTCCCTAAGGCCTGACACAGGGCCTGACACTCAGCAGGCCCTCAACAAACCTTAGTTAAATTGGATTGACTACACTCGAGCATTCGCTGCTACGTGAGGAGCACCAGGGCCAAGGGACGTGAGGCGCGGGTCTGCAGACTGCAGCAGCATCCGTCTCCACCGCGGTGTCTGCAGTGCCCGCTACAAAGCTGAATCATTTCTGCACCACCCATGGAGGCCTGTTCCTCTCCCCCACTTCCACATTCCCAAGAAGCACTGAGGCTTTCTGAAGATGAGGAATTTCACAGCATCTTGCTATCTTTTGGGTAACTGCGTATTTTATGATGACTAATAGGCAATTACTATGGTAATATTGCAATTCAGCATGTGTGAGGTTTGGGAAATGAGAAATTATGGGTAACTACTTTGGACTCATTTCTATGGTAACAAAAAGTAATTGTCATTAAATACCAGTTATACTGAGGCTGTACCTGGTAATTATAGATTTTTATGCCCAGAAACATAAATAAAACCAATAAATTTATTCAAAGGTCTATGACTGTTTACTTATACGTGGCTCTATGGAATACACAATGACAAGCACCTAATTAAGAAATGCAAACCCAACACAGGGTTTCATATTGTCATATGGAGATGGAGAGTCTCTTTTTCAAATGCAAGGCAACTCGTGCATTACACATGCTCAGAAGAAAACATAGTGGGGTACACAAGTGGGGGTGGGGGCTGTGTTCTCTGCAAAGAAAGTGATGGGGGAGGAGGAGGTGGTGGAGGAAGCAAATGCTGCAGTGTGTATGGGTTGCCACACCTACTGCCAGACATGGAGGACTTCCAACTGATGACAGGCTGACTCGGCCCATCACCCCCCAACCCAGTGGCCTCCCATCTACCTGAAGTGACAGTATTCATCCCTCAAGACCTCTAGGCCCCAGATCCACCCCCGGGACTCTATGAAGATGCTCACGTTGCATCAGTAGTCACACCATTCTTATTTTTTTTATTGTGGTAAAATACACATAACATAAAATTTACCATCTTAATCATTTTTAAGTATACAGTTCAGTGGTATTAAGGACATTCTTAATGTCATGCTACTATCACCACCATCCGTCTTCAAAATGCTTTTCATCTTATAAAACTGAAACTCAATACCCACTAACAGTTAACTCCTCCTTCCTCCTCCAGCCTGCGGCAACCAGGATTCTACTTTCTGTCTCTGTGATTTTGACTACCTTAAATGATAGCTGCTCTACACTGGGGGTTGTAGCTTGTGCCAGGGTGCAATTACTAAACACTGCTGTTAAGATTATTTATTCAGTCAGATACTATACATCGAAGGCCCATTCTGTGCCAGGCATTACATTTAGCTTCGGGGATGCAGGTAGACAAAGTCCTAACTTTATGGGGTTTACAGTCTACAGAAGGAGATGGTCACTAAACAAATAGTCACAAACACAGGATTGGGGGCTGGGGCATGAAAGGACAAAACAGAATGCTCTGAAAGAGTGTAATGGGAGACCTACTTCATATTGGAGGCTCTGAAAGAGAAAAAGGCCAGTGTAATTGAAGTGTAGTAAGGGACACAGAGTGTAGAGCTGCCCTGTGTCTTTATCGTATGCCATAATATCATTGTTATCTACTGTTATATCTTCTAACTATTATAGGTGGCTACTGTAGAGTGTAATTTGGTTGTTATAAACTTCAGCATGGGACCTCCATACCCTTCCTGTAAGCCGTGGTCTAGTAGACTACACAACAGTCTAGTTAGTAAATGCTGCCACCTTTTGTAATTAAATGCTAGAGTGTACCTTGTCTAGTTTTCTATAAACATCATAAAATGCTAGAGCATAGATACATGTATTATTAAATATAAGCTTTGAATGATCAGCTCTCCTGATTGTCCTTCCCAGACTGAATTCCATGTTTCTTTAATGTAGAAGAAAGAGAAGTAGGAGAAGGAGGAGGGGGACGGGGAGGATGAGGGAAGCGCTTTGAGGGTAGGCCTGACTCGTTTTCCACACAGGGTCTGGCATGTCCGATGCGGGCTATCGTGGGAGTGTGAGGCAGCAGGGAGATTCACCAGCTCTGTCTCAGACAGACCTGCACCCTTGCCTGTTCCACACAGGCCACAGGACCTAAGGCAGATTACTTCACTTCACTGAGGCTTAAGAGACTGCACAGCCTGAGGGAATGTTGAGAGAGTGAAAGTCGGAGAGCATGAGAGAGAGGCAGCCTGGGCATGGTGTCTGCGTTCAAACCTGTTTCCAGCGATGTGACCAGTTCCTGTGAGGGCTGGCTCTGTTTATAAGTCTGCCCCTCCCTTCCTCCCTCCCTTCCCCCTCCTTCTTTCTTCCCTTCCTTCCTTGCTTCCTTCTTCCTTCTCTTCCACCCTCCCTCTCTCCCTCCCGCCTTTCCTCCTGTACTTAAGCTAATTTGAGAAGATTTTTATTATTTGCAGGCAGAAGAACCTTAAAAAAGACTGTCCTTCTCAGAGTGAATATGAAGATTAAATAAGATAAGTGTGTGAGTGCTTGATGCAGAATTCTTGGTGGCATTTTCCACAATGTTTTATAAACACTAACACCACTGAGGGCCAGGGGTGGAGGGGTAAGGAGGAGGGAGACAAGCTCTATAGGAAAAAGGTTCCTTGACACTTCACTTTGGGAGACACTGAATGCTACCTTCCCCTCTTGAGATCCTTGTTTATTAGCATAGACAAAACTAAAAAACCTTATTGTAAAAGAACATGTTTAACTTTGCTTAGCTCTGTGTTTTCCAAATCTGCTCAAACTCCACATTCTCCCCCCCGACCCCACCTGCCATAAAGCCTTGGCAAGTCCCATGAAGCCATGGGAAATAACTGCTGTAGGCAGTCGGGTGGCTCAGGGAGGGGCTGGCATAGAGGACCTCTAAGGCACCTTGAAGCTCTCAATTCTGAGCCTTTATTATTATTTTCCACATTCTCCAAATCTGTAGTAGTAAGTTCTCATGATTGATAGGCTCTTTGTTGCCACCTAGAGCTGTTTTAGCAACAGGATTAATGCCTGTGGTTAGAGGTTTTCTCCCACTCTCATAATGAGAATCACATTCTCGCTAGGAGAACGTTGGGGGCTTAAACTTCAGTACAGAACTGTTTCCGAGGGTTAGAGCTCTTTTATCCTGAAATCCCAAATCACAAAATCTGGAGCTTAAAGAGATATAAAAAAGCATCTACTTCCCCATGACTACCCAGCTGACCATCTGAAACCCAGAGAGAAGGGAGGGATTTTGGCCAAGGTCACGGACTTCTTCCCAACTCATCATCCCTGGACAGTGGATGATGACATAAATGTGTGTGTGAAGTAGACAGTATTGACCTCTCTCTGGCCACTGCTGCTCTTGTAATTAAACAGAAATGTTAACATAAATCAAATGGTTTTTCTACCACCATTATCACTAACAGTGCATCTGTCTGGGGAAGGTGAGAAGGCATTACTCTCAGGCCTGCAGCAAGCCGTAAAGCCTGGCAGCACTAATGAACCATCGCTTGTGCCAATTAAGAGAGGAAGCAGAACTGTCTTTAATTAAGGCATCATGCATCCCAGGGGCTCTCTCTAACTCATACCCAGGGGGACTAGGAAGCCCCTCTGGACCCAGTTGCCATGTTCTTGGAAAATAGTAAACCAAGCCTGTTTAAAATGAACCTGGCTGAGTATAAGACAGTCTGGGTTCTGGACTGACCTCTGCCACTGACCTCGGGCAAGTCCCATCTCATCTCTGGGCCTCAGTTTCTTCATCAGTAAAGTCATAGCTTTTCTTCACTAGTATTCATCAAATACTTCTTGAGCACCTACTGTGTGCCGATCCCTGCTGCTAGGCACCGGGGCATATACTAAGATTGTCAAGGCTCAGTCTCAGCCCTGTGGTGGCCTGAGTGCGGCCAGTGGGATCTGTGCAATGGATAAAACTTGTTCAATAATCAGGCTGGTTAGGAGCTCAGGGAAGGCAGCAACCAGTTCTGTTTGGGTGTTTGGGGGATGTTTTTCAGAAGAAGGAGCACAAGCTGAGTTGTGAAGGGGGGTGAGTGAGATGAAGAAGGGATGAGGAGAGTCTGGGCAGAGGGCAGCCTTTCTAAAGGTAAGGGATCAGAGACAAACAGGACATGTCTAGGGAACTAGGCATTGCTCAGTGTGGCTAGAGCCACTAGGAATGGAAGGTGGGAGGTGAAGCAGGAGGGTGGGAGGTGAGGCAGCATGGTGGACAGACAGGCACCAGGACATATAGAGCCTCGCATGCAAAGCTGAGGATTTTGAATGTTTTCTTGGGAGCTGTGGGACTAATTGGCAATAAAGCTGTATAATTTGGGCAGTAAAGTTAGACAGTAATTCACCGGCTATATGACTTTGAGCAAGTCAGTTGTCTTGAGTGTTAAAACAGGTAATAATGCCATCTGAGAGGATTCAAGGTTCTTTCAGCTGATGATCCCCTGAGCAGTGGGATTTTAGGTTGTACATAATGGTGCAGCTAGGAGAAAGAGAATTCAAGACATGAGTGCAGGAATGAGTATGGGGCTACCTGGTATGCCCAAACTAAAAAGAAATGCCATTCAGGTGATCTGGGATGATACTCTCCATCATTAATGATCTTCAAGAAGAAACACAAGGATGAAACAGTAATGATTATAACAGCCATAGGATATCCTGCAAAGCACATTCATTCCACCATCTCTTTTGATGCTTACAAGTGCCCTACCAGGTACGTAATTACTGTCTCCATTATGCAAGAGAAACTGAGCATCAAAGGGAAAGTGAATTCCCCAAGGTTACACAAGAAGTAGGTGCCTAAACTGATATTAGGCCTCCTGATTCCTGGTCCAGCAAGCTGCCCAGAAAACCTCAGCAGGTGATCTCAGATGGCTGCGCATGACACAACCAAGGCTCATTAGCCAGTCTTAACCGTGTGGGTGAAACTTCCTATAATGAACTCATGGGTAGTCTGAATGTTTTTCCTCAAAAATATATCCCCTTTTTCTTCTTGTTTCTATCCACCATCTTATGACTACCAGCCTTCAAGCATTCTCTCCCATCTCTCACCTGTAATTGCCCAGGTAGACTCCATCAGGGTTGAGCATTGGCGCGATCTTGAAGACCAGGTGTTCCCGTAGGGCACGGGCAATCGGGTGCTGGCTTATGAGGAAGTCAATGATCCCTAGGGAAAGAGAAGAATCTGGGTTAAAGTGTGTCAAGAGGGAGAGAGCCCATCTTCCTCAGCTTGGAAAATAAGAGCTCAATAAGTAATTTGGGGTGTATGTTGTTAGTCACTGTGGATATGTGGCTATGGAGTATGTGCTACCCAGTGAGTTTTATAAATATGTCTCTGTTTCCAAAAAATAGTTCAAGACATAATATTGAAGCCCATGGGCAGGAGGGAGAGAGCATTTCCTGTGGAGAGCACAGAGTCAGCTTCCAAGAGAAGATAACGTTTGACCTGCACCTTTGAGGGCCCATGGTGTTTTGACAGACAGATGGTGGAGAGGCAGAACAAGCTGAACAATAAATTAAGAGCTGCTCTCTAATGGACACAGTTAGCCAAATGTTGAAATTGGACTGATGGCTATGAAGTCAGGGACCTTCAGGATCTAAACCCTCATGTTGCTGATGGCCACGTCTGGAAGCAGAGAGGAGAAGGAACTTGGCTAAAGTCACATGAGAGGAGAGAAATTTCTTCAGTGTTCCCCAGCTCTGCTCTTTTCCCCACACTGACAGTCCTCTGCTCCCAGACTCCTGCTTTTCACTGGCACCAACACTGCCTTGCTTCCAAGTCGCCAGGTTTCGGAAAGTCGAATTCCTCGTGACTCTCCTCCCACAGTCCGGCAGTGCCCAAGTCTCTTCTTTGAATCTAGCAAATCTGCCCCTCATCTCTATCCCTCTGCCTTTCTTCTATTCTAGGCCACCATCGCATCTAGCCTGCGTGACAGCAAACACCTTTGGAATGTGCCCTCGTCACCATAGCCAGAGGAATCTTCCAAAAGTGCAAATCTGACTC
This sequence comes from Eidolon dupreanum, assembly GCA_028627145.1. Taxonomy (NCBI): domain Eukaryota; kingdom Metazoa; phylum Chordata; class Mammalia; order Chiroptera; family Pteropodidae; genus Eidolon; species Eidolon dupreanum. The sequence continues at coordinate 27,992,974 of CM053502.1, forward strand.
TGACACCCATCTCCATAGCATCTGCCTGGTGACAGCCCGCATATATCTACAGCAGAGTAGAGGGAAACAAATGGCTAGGAGCCCTGCCCTTTCTCCACTCTTCTTCATGTTTCTACTTCTTCTTTGGGGACCTTCATGGGCAAAACGAAGCTCTGGGGTTCCATGAAATGACTATAATGCTGGGAAGTAATAGGAAAGTACAAAACCCTCCCAAAATGCAGACAGGGGGATGCCTTTCCTGCTGGAGAGATCAGAAAAGACCTCAAGGAGAAAGAAGTTTTGAGCTGGACCCTGAACGATAAGTAGATTTTGACAGACAGACAGGAGGAAGGCAGCCGGGTAACTAACAACAACTCACATGCCCAGCATCAGGCACTTAGCTCTTGAAATCATAAACCTCTCCAGAGCACATTCCAGAGCTTCCGTGACCAGTGAAGGATATCTCAGGCTTTTCATTAGGCCAAGGCTGAGCATCCATGGGCAGCTGAAAGCCAGTTGGACATCATTTACTTCTCGGCTGATGCGGCAGTAGACCAGATGCCCTAATTTATTTGTTGGTCTTCATATTAAAGCTGCAGTTTGCCAGTAAACAGGCAGGGTAATGATGCCAGGCGCCCTTGTTAGGGGGTAATAATTGCTTAATCTGTCCACTAATTGACCCCGGCTCCCGGGCGGCCCTTCATCAAGGAGCCAGTCTGCACTCAGGGCCTGGCCACGCTGCCTCAGAGAGTGGCTTCCAGAAATGGAGTAGCTCACTGTGATCCATCCTCCTTCACAGATGAACAGATTAATTGGGCTGCCAATTAGGCAGCTAATAAAAGGATGAGAGAAAACAAAGCCAGACTGGAGGCTGTAGCCACCCAGAACTCCAGCTCTCAGATTGAGGATGGGGCAAGGACGGGAGGGGTTTTAGACTCAGCTCTTGGCTTGAGGTCAGATGCAGTTCAACAGGAATCATTCCCATTGATCAGAAAATTGGGAGATCTTTCCCTTTGTTTTTGGTGTGGAGAATGGAAGTAGAGAGGAATCTGAGGAGAAAGCTGGAGGAAGTAAGAGTGGAGAGGAAATACCATCCCTGGCCATGGGCCAAAAGCCTTGCAGGGACTGAGGCAGCAGAAGGAATGTGGACTTGGAGACCTGTATTTGAATTCGAACTGGTTATTAGCTACAGAGGTTACCAGCTTTCTCTGACTGGTTTTTCTCATCTTGATGTAGGGATAATAGTACCTAATCTAGAAGACTGCTGTGTAACTAGGTTAGAACTCCTATATTTTAACTGCCTGGCACAACACCCAAAAATTGTAATGTGCTTTAATAAACTCACTTAGATCAAAGGTTGAAAGACAATGCAGGTAGTGAAAAACAGAATGGCTTTTAGAAGTAGGTGTCCTGGTCTGTGAAGTTTACCAACTATGGAATTTGCGAATGAGGATATTGAACTGGAGAAGCCAACAAGCCAGCAGTCAGAGAACCTGGGTTCCAGTTTTGGCTCAGTTACTGGGTGACCTTTAGAAAGCCTGCGAGCCTACTCTCATCTTTAAAATTAAGAGAAAGAACTCAATCATTTTCCAGGATGCACTCCACACTGACAGTCTCTAATTTCATCTATTTTATTTCTCTCTTCCAAAGCAGAAGAATCCCCCATGCCAGTGAGGAGAATAATCTCCCTCCTGCGGGGAGGCACAATCAACCCTCTTAAGATGGGTCTCTGTCCCTTCTTAAACAAGTTTGCAGGGTCCTTTCCTTCCAGCTAATTTCATCAGGAAGGTGGGAGGAAGCAGGACGACAGGAAGACTGGAGGCTAGAGTCTGGAGGAGGAGGATGAACAGGGAAGCTGGGCAGCAGAGGTCACTGCCCTGGGCCAGCCTTGGCCTGGCCCCCGCAGATGTCACCTAGCCAACCACAGCTGAATATTGTTGTTATTTCTCCCAGTGTACTTGGTCCAGGGAGGCGCACACCACGGGTGCCTAATAAGTGCCCACGGGTAGATTGGCCCCAGGAATTCATCTGACTTTGGAGAAGTATAGGGTTAGCTGAACTGATTATCGCTCATTCCACAAACATTCACAGCGAGGTCTACATCATAAGCTTGGCATTGCATGATGAAGAGGCGGTCCTGCCTTAGAGGGGTGCGGGCAGGGAAGCCAATCCCACTGTACGACTAGCAAAGGCTGTGGTGAAAACTGCAGGTGAGAGCTCAGCGGGAGCTCAGAAAGGGGCGTGGGATGAGCCAGATGAAAGGGGCGCCTCAGAAGGGGATCTGGGCTGGGGAATTCCTTCACAAAGCCTGGGAGGGGAGAAAGAAGATGGTTTGCTTGCTAACAGAGAGCTCTTCAGTTCCACAGGGAGAGCTTCATGTCTAAAGGCAAAGATGCTGAAACTGGACTATCTGGATTCGACTACCTGTGTGGCCTTACCCTCTCAGTTCCAGTTTCCTCCTTGGTTCAGGAGGAAAGAAGAATAATAATTACCTGTGGCTTACTGCAAGGATCTCAGTGAGTCAATATAAGCAAAGCGTCTGGCACACAGGAAGTGCATACGTGTGTGGTTTTAATCATTGCCGTTACTTGGTTTGGCTGAAAGTGTGGGGTTGGGAGGATGCTGAGAGAGAAGCAGGAGAGGGAAACGCGGACTTGCTGGTCCAGCTGAAGAATACAAAGGGCACAGGAGCCATTGCAAACCAGAGTCAGGGCTGCATTCTGGAGCGCCCCCTGGCTGCAGCACGGAATGCAGTCTGTAGTAAGCAGTAATGGAGGGTGAGATGTCCTGGAGGCAAAGCCGTGAAGGTGGGGGCAGACAGGGCAGAGAGCCAGCAAACAGAAAGAGGCTGCAATCAGGAACCAGGGTACAACGTGGTGGTGACCTGCAGGGGCTCTCCAGTGACTGGGGCCCAGAGAGTCACGAGGACGCAGCTGGAGGAAGGGAAGCAGTATGGATAGATGGTGACACACGTGACAAGAGTTTTTGTCTACTACTCCCAAGAGCATCAGAACTCTTCATTGAAATTATGCAATTTGGGGGAAAGAGGACCCCCAAATGACATTAAGTTTCCAGCCCCTGGCAGATTGAGGCCTTAAAATGGAAACTGAACTCAGTTATAGGAAAATAAGGAAAGTTACCTTTCCTAGAGTTTGGGAGATTGAGGCTCGGATCTGCTGTTCAGGTCTGTCTTGCCTCCAGGCTGTGAACCCCACGGGGCAGGGACAGGTTTACCTCTTTGCCCCTATTTTTTCAGTGCCTAACTCAGTTCCAGAACAAGGAAAGTCCGCAATAGATATGAGTGATGTGAATGAACAGATGGACCAGCGATGGGCACTGTATGGTCATTAGCTGGATTGACCAGTAGTTCCATTGGCTCCATTTTACAGATAGGGAAACTAAGTCAGCGTGCTGACGTCACTTGCTGAGTGTCTCACAGGGACCTAGACAGGATTCAGACCCAGTTCTACTGGCTTCAAGTGTTGCTCTTTCTAGTAAGACAGGAAGGGAAGAGCCAGGAGTTGATTTGCAGAGTGCTCTGCATGTATGTCTGCATGATCTTCTCTCTAGAGAGTTCTGTGTGAGGTTTATTGTTGCTAGTCTCTGCTAAGTGGCAGGGTGCTGCCATGGGAAGAGCTCAGGCTTGAAGTAAGACAGTCAGGGATCTCTGTTGGGTCCAAAGTGGGGGGTCCCATGACAGGCCCTCTGCTGACCTGGCACCAGGCGCATCTTCCCTCAGCGGAGCCCGACGGACCCAAATTTCTGAATCATAGGGAGTCTGGCACTGAATGGCCTAAGTTCAGAGAGCGTAACTTCTTCCCACCCCCAATTCTGCCCATTTCAAAGATGAGAAGACAGAGGCTTAGGGAAGAGAAACGCCCCAGGAGAACCCCTTAGTGGACCTAGTCTTGTGCTTATGCGAGGCTATTTGGGCTAGAGAGAGAGGAGAGGGAGAATAGCTAAGGGACTGAGTTGAGAAGAAAGCAGAGCAGGGGAGGGGAGGAAGGAAGGGGCAAAGGTCACCACTTTACTGAGAGAAAATATTAGGCTGTGCTGGTCCTGGTGGCTGTGAGTGCGTGGGGTGTGTGCGTGCACACGCGTGTGTGTGTCTGTGTGTGTGTGCATGCGTGTGTGTTCCCCTCTCTCCTCCTCTTCCCCCACAGGATAACCTGAGGGTAAGCTCCCCAAGGGAAGGCCATGCACATAACAGCAGGGCTTAGGCTGGGGGGCAGGAGACATGGGCGCAGTCCTCACTCCACCACTAACTTTCCAGGTGGCATTCAGGGAGTCCCTCGGCTTTTCTGAAGAGTAGAGCTGAGAGCTGCCCAGTGATCCAGTAGGGCTACTGTGGAAGAGCGAGAAGAGGGGAGAGTGGGCATGGCTGGTACCCACATGTGCCTGAGGCTGCACTGAGCACCGATCTCATTTAACCCTCCTTGAGGACCATACTGCTGTCCCATTTTGCAGATGAAGAAACAGAGGCTCTGAGAACTCAGGACTTGCTGAAGATCCCCCAGCTAGGAGGTATAAGTGGCAGGATCCAAACTCAGGCCTGCCCGAGTCCAAAGCCCCTGATATGTCCACTCCCCATGCCGCCCACAGTATCATTCCATAAATGTAGGTTTATAATTAATTCAGTTATGAAGGATCTTAATTATGAAGTCAGCTTCAGTGTAAGAGCAGTCACTGGGCCAGGAGGAAGACCCAGGTCTAGTCCCGGCCAAACTATGGATGTGCAGCTTGACTTTCCTGGCACGTAGATAAGGAGGGCTCAGCTAACAGATCTCTCGGGAAGCGGGTAAGGAAGTGGGGGAGGCACACAGCGTAGAAGTCACACATTAGGCTTTGGGTTCACCGCAAAGATTAGAGGAACCATACCTGACACCTGCAAAGTGCTCATTTAGTGCTGCCTCCTGCCCTACTAATAACAGGTATTTAGTGCTTATTCTAGCCCAGATCCCATCCTAAATACTTTATGAATCTTACCTCATTTGATCTTGACAACAGTCCTATGAGGCAGGATCTCTATTATACTTTCTTTTCAAGATAAAGGAACAGAGGCACAGGGAGGTTATGGGACATCCCCAAGGTCATAATGTGCTAAGTGGAGGAGCCAGGATCCAACCCCAGGCACTGTAGCTCCAGAGTCCATGCTGCACACACACTGCTACAGGGTGACACCGAGCTCCCTGTCATAGCTGGCCAGCAAGGATAGTTTAGCCTCATAGAGGCCAGAAGGGGGATGGGGGCAGCAGACTGATGGCTGAGGCTCAGCTGTCCCACCACAAGCAGAGCCTTGAGGAAATCAAAGCTCTGCCTCCCATAATGGCACCTGCTTCTGGAGCTCTGGGATGACGTCGTCACCGTACTCCCACCAGCAGGTGTGTCAGCAGCTCTGTGGAGAGAAACTTGGTCCCAGCCAGATGGGGACGACCAGGCTTCACATGTCTGTTCCCACTCAAGGTCACTGAGCCAGTTAATGGGGAAGAAGTTAACAGAACCAAAGGTATCTCAGCCACCCTCCCAGGCCTTGGGCCCTCCTGCCATCCCCACAGCAAGGTAGGCAGGGGAGGGCATCCAGTTGAGAGCTTGGCCCAGCTGAGCCCTGTAGGGCTGTGGTCCTGGCTGTCTTCAGGGGGCTGAGAGACCCCTGGAAGAGACTGTGCCTCAATCTCTCTTTGGCAAAGTGGGGGAATGATGCCTGACTTAAGCTGCCTCAAGAAAGGAGGAATTGTGTGTCTCAAGGGACAGTTAGAGATAGGGAAAGAGGAAGGCAGGATTGGGGAGATGGATCCCAGGCCATATCTGTCATGAGTTAGCTGTGTGACCGTGGGTAAGCCACTTTACTTCTCTGAACCTATAAAATGCACATTAGTTGTGGGGTGAGCAGAGGTGCTGTTTTTCCAGGCACGAAGCTTGGCCTTCTAGCATTTCCTATCCCTGAGTGGGCCAAAAAAGCATGAATAGGTTTGGGAGACCTAGATTCAAAGCCCTCTTCTGCTATTTACTAGCTGTGTGACCTTGAGGCTCCTCTTTCTGAACTAGGATTTAGCATCCCAGAGCCGACACAGCATGTGTCCCCGCAACAGCCCCATGAAACGAACAAGATAATCTCCGTTTTTCAGATGTAGGAAATGACACTGGAAGACCCAACCCTAGGCCCGAAATAGCTCACAGTTTAAGTGGGAAGAAACAAATATAACTCAAATGTAAAATAAATCATGGTAATGAAGATGACCATCAGGTAACCAACAATACAGGCACAAGCAGAAGGCTGGAGAGAGCGGGCCAGGGGTCCCACAGAGGGCACCTGAAATGAGCCTTAGGAGATGAGAGGTGTTTGTCAAGTGGCAAGGAGCCACAGGCAGAGGAGCAGCAGGTGCAAAGGCCCAGTGGTGGAGAGAAGGTTGTCCATTTAGAGATTAAGTTGTGTGGGGCTGGGATACAATTAGGCTGAGGCCAGAGAAGCCGATAAGAGCCAGATCATGAAGGTTTATAAATGTCATGCCAAGGAGTTTGGAGTTTATCTCTAGAAGGTAGTCGGAAGGCATTAGAAGGCTCTGCCAAGAAGTAAACATTGATTGAAAGCCTCCAGGACAGCACTGACTATCAACTCAGCACCATCCAGATTCCTTTTTGGAAAAACAGGGCCAACAGAGAGAGCCCCTGAACTCTATGCATAAAGTCCTCCATGCCTCAGGGCGCCTCTGTAAAAGGGGACAGTGGCCCTGCCCTCTGTCTACAGACCACTGACCACCGAGAGGTGGGCACAGGAATTTGAGCTCCCAGAGGGGAAAGTATTGATAGTGAGGCTACTGCCTTTCTACAATCAAGGACAAAATAGTTGCCTCTGATCAGCTGGGGGAACAGGTCTGCTGCCAAGTTTAGTAACTGACAGATGGCTGCAAGTAAAGGGGTTGGTAAAACCAGGAGGGACCTGGGAAAGGGTACTGCAAGGACAGTGCTGGGAGGGAAAGAGGCTGGAAGTGAGAATGGCAAGGAGTAAGCTAAGGTGACTGGAGCGCGGAGTTGGGACACCCTGGCTGTGCCTCTTCTGAGCTGCTTGGCTCTGGGCAATCACTTTCTTTCCCTGAAAACACAGGGGGAGGCAGTCATGCCTGTCACAGCACTGGAAAAATATGAACGGGAAAATAAACCTCATATTTATCTGCACAGTGCCTTATAGTTTGCAAAGCAGATTACCTGCTTCATCTTCTCAGATTCCCATGAGGAAGGAGGGGACATCTGTTGAGTGCCTGCTGTGTGCCAGGAACAGGACTGGGTGTTTGTTTACATTCATCTCATGCCAGCTTCATCACAGCCTTCAGATGGGTATTGTTATCCTAATTTATTTCACACTCGAGGAAACTGAAGTCACACTGCTAGGAAGCAGCAGAGCCAATATTTGACCCCAAGACTGTCTGATGACAAATCACCAGATACTTCCACGGCAGCACACTACCTCCCTCAAGTTATATAACCTCTAGGGTTTTTTTTTCCATATCCTTTTGACCTCATGGTCATTTTAAGACTAAAATGAGATAAATTACTTAACTTCTCCAAACTTCAGTTTTCTCATGTGTAAAAATATAGTTAATATTAGTTCCCATGACACAGAATTAAAATAAATCAAATTAGTAAAAATAAATAAATAAAATACGTAAAGTGCTTAAAACAGCACTTGGCACATATATAGTACCATATATTTTATACATAATATACCCACAAGATAGGTAAACATGAAAAAGCACTGGCAAGAATGTGGGACAGTAGGAACTCTTATACATTGCCCGTGGCAGTGAAAAGATCTGGAAAAGTGAAGATGCACATATCTTATGACCCAGCAATTACAGTCCATGGTTAAAAACCCTAGACAAGTATTTGCATATGTGCACAAAGTGACGTGTATAAGAACATTTGTATCAGCATTGTTTGTGAGAAAAAACAGTGTAAACAACTTAACTGTCTATCTTCAGGAAAATAGATAGGTAAGGTGAGGTACAGATAGACATGGAGTGGAATATGTAATGAAAACAAGTCAACTAACTACAGCTATATTCACCAACATGGATGTTGGGTGAAAACCAGTATTAATGCATACAGAATGATACCATTTTTATAAAGTTCAAAACCATGCAAAACAAACAAAAAAATACATTGTTGAGGAATGCCTACATGTATAGCAATTTGTTAAGCAAGACAAATACAAAATTCAAGCTGATGGTTATTTGTGTGAGAGCAAAGTTAGAAGTGAGAACAAAGAATTTAAAAGCAAGAGACAGTATTGTGCTTCTTAAATTGGGCATTCATTAAATTATTATTTATATATTATTTATTGAATATTTATATTGTTAATTGATACATATAGACATGCATATGTTCATTACATATTGCTGACTAAATATACTTTATATAGATTAAATATTTAATTATAAATAAAATGTAGTTATAAAGAGATATATTTGAGAAGAGAAATTATGTCTCATTTACCTCTAGTTGTCTGATATCAAGCATGCTTCCCTGGTCATGGAAGGTATTTCAAAAGTGGTTTGCTACATGAATAATTGAATAAATGAGTGAACAGATAATTGCTAGTCCTTACTTCCCCAGTACACTGTATGCCCTTCTACTAACATGCATATTGGCCTGGGGCCAGATTTGTTACTTTGGTAAACCACTGGAAACAAGTAAAACAAAGCCGGACACTATATATGTCCCTGTCTGGCTCATCCTGAACATAGCACTTTTGAGAGAACATCACATAGCCCTACCTACCATTTATGCAACCATCCATTCATTCATCCATTCATACACATAGTCAATATTTGTTAAAAATAAATCCTAGTGGAGATCGAGTGTAATCTCTTTAGAAGTAAAGTGAATTCCCATCCAAGATAATGATTCTGCATGTTATCACAGTGTCCCAAGGATCATCACGGTGCTCCAGATGGATGTGGGGGGTGAGCACAGGAAGCCCATGAGATCCTGCAACTCACCTTGGCACACAAATGAAGAGGGTGTTTCCCCTGGGTGAACTCGTCCCGTGATGAATACCACCTTCTGCTCTGCCCCTTCCCGAAGATTATCTGTAAGATAAAATAAAAGGTTTCTAAGGATGGCAGGGAAAGCTGAGACTAGCGTAAGTTATATGGTGTGTGGGAGAAAGGAGGGGAAGCAGAAAATGGGCGGGTGCTTTATATTTATTTCTTAAGCCATTGGGTTAGAACTGTTAAGGCCCAGCCATTGCTGATTAACTTAATCATGTCCCTGGCTACCCCATGTTAAGAGACTACAACTTGTTCCTTGGTACAACTGATCATATTAATATTAAAGTCATCTAAAGAGGTCATAGGAGTGAAATTAAATCCCAGATCCACTGACTGTGACCCTAGTCATGTTGTGTAACCATTCTGAGTTTTAATTTGCTGATCTGTAAATACGGATAATAATACCTACTTCATAGGGTTGTTGTAATGATTAAACAAGCTTATGAATTGCCTAGTATATGGTAAATATTCAGTAAAAGATGGAGTAAAGAAGATAGTATTTACATTAGTAAGAGTAGCAGCTGCCATTTAATTAGCTCCTTTTGTGTCAGGTACATTAGACACATATAATCCTTACAGAAACATGCACGTTAATACTCCTTTTTAAATAGAGGCAGAGACTGAATCTCAGAGAGGTTATATAACTTGTTCCTGATCACACAGATAATAGATTGGGGAGAATGAAAAAATGACCAGGGAGCTGTGAGCTGCACAGTTTTCAGGGCTTACACAAGAAATCATTCGAATTTCTATGATTTTGAATTCCCTCATTGATCATTCAAGGCACTCAATTGAGAGCCCAGAAGGGCCATGCCTTAGTGGGCTAAACTACTCTAGACTAACAAAGTTTAACAATAAATCTCAAATGGATCAAACTGAACAAAAGAAACTTAACTGCCTGCAGTATGAAGCCCAACTCTCTTTAATGGAAGACGACAAAGTTCAGACATTCAACAATGTATAATTCACAAAATCCAGCATCCAGTAAAAATTATTAGACATGTAACAAAGTAGGAAAATATGGCTCAAAATCAGAGCCCAAGCTCTTGCTGCCTCTACAGAAGGCTCACTTGTATAATAAAATTTAGCTACTGTGCAAGGATATTATTAGACAAAGGCATGAGTGACATTCCTAGAAAGAAGGGGCAAGAGGAGGGTACTTAGCCCTGGGCAGAAGGAAGGACTGATTGACCCAGAATGAAACAATGACTTGAAGTGCATTCAGAAATGAACATTGAGGGAAGTTGAATTAAAGTAATCCATCTCTGTTAGAGGATGATCTGGGGGTTGGGTGGGGGGAAGGGGCAGTTAGCAATAATGAATAGGATCTCAGCTTCTGAAAAGCTAGAAACAGGTTATTCTGAATGTGGTTCATGATCCTAATTTTTGATACACCAATGACACAGACTAAACAAAAAATACTCTGTTAAGCCTGGTATGCAAGCCTTGTGACTTGCTTGGTCTATTGGGGTAACCAGTAGAAGTTGAGGTCACTGCTTCCCTGATAATAGGTCTCTGAAAGGCAGCAAGATGTATAATGGAGTCAAAACATGTTTTATAGGACTCGTTGTTTGCTCAGCTCTATTTTAGGCACCCTGAGGAACAAAGGGAGAGAGAAGACTCACCTTCTCAAAATATTGTGATTTAGAAGAGGACTTAGACACTTGAACATTTCCTAGACTGACTATAAGCCCCTTAAGGGAGAAACTGTGACTTTCACAGTGTATTTTTAATGTCTTTCCCAGGACGCTGCATGGAATAGGTGCTCAAGAACTGGCTGTTGAATTAATAAATAAAAAATACTTCTATTGTCACGGTTTATAAAGAAATTTAGACTCCTGTTGTCTTATTTACTCTCCATCATGCCTCTGTGAGATAGATGGTGCTAACCCCATTTTACAGGTGAGGGGACTGAGGCGCACAGTGTCACCCAGCTGGCAGTGGTACAGTCAAGTCCCAGCTCCCAGCCCAGTTCCTCTTTCACTATCCTGTCTGTCTCCTCCGGGATCCACCACCAACAACAGAGGATTCTACATCCACTGCATTTCCATCTATAACATATGCAAAAGAGTTTGGTTTCCTCCCTTACTGCTGGTGAAAGTTGAACTACTGTCTAAGTATTTATATTGCTTTTTCATTAAAAAAAAAAAAAAGCCAGCAAGTCCCTTTGAAAAATACCGTCTAACATTGACCCCATCTATCTTGGCAGTCCAGAAATGATAAATGGGATTACTGGGGCCTTCAGTGGAGGCTACTTTTATGGATGTCTCCTCTAACCCAGTATCAACTCAATTGCCTTCAACATTTCTGCTGACCATAGGAAAATGCAAAATGGGCATTCTATTTGCACACTAATTTTACTGAGCCCCTGCATCTTCATAAAATGATAATGTGGGGCTAATAAAAATCGAGCAGCTCGGGTGCTAATATAAGCAAATGTTGATGCAGGCAGGTAACAAACTGCTTTGTCATTTAGGAGGCTGTAAAAGAGCATTATAATCATCTTTAGGCAAAATGGATGGGTTGCCTTTGCTTAGCTTTTAGCTTTCATTTGCGAAATCAATTTAAGGTAATGTAGCAGCTCTGAGGTGGTGTGACATGGGACCCCCCCCCTTCCTGTCACCAAATCCCCAGATTTGTGCAAAGCCAATTAAACATATTCTTGGTGGAGGCAGCAGGGAGGATGAAAGAAATACACTTGAACAAAGTCAGAGTGGAACAGAGGCTGAATGATCAAGACCAAAAACAACCATAAGGGATGATAAACCTGGAAGTTCATGGAGGATGTTGCTCAAGGGCACATTCAAGTGGAACGAGAACAGCTATACCAGGCTCCCCAGTTAACAGAAGGTGTTTGAAGTCAAATGTGTAGTATCCCAACACACACACACACACACACACACATACCCTTTTGTCATTATATCCCTCTGTCATCCACTGTGTCCTTATTCATAAAATATTTATTGAACACCTATTCAGTGGCCAGGCACTAGCTATTATTCTCTTTTTTTCACAGAAAACGAAGGGCAAGAGACATTAAGTGACTTGCCCTAGTTCTCCCAGCTAATGACCTGCAGGGCCTGAGTCCCCACCCATGCACTCTGACTCTGTGGTTTTAACCTCTATGCCAGGGGAGACATCTGTAACCTCTAAGGAGGACAATAATATTATCCAGCTACAGTAGCGATTAAATAATGTTTATTCAGTATTTATTCTGTACCAAGCACTTTATATATATAAACATGATCTCATTTAATTTTCACAGCAACTCAATGAAACATCTACTATTCTCACCCCTATTTCATAGATTAGAAAATTGAGATACAGAAAGGTTAAATGGCTTGTGTAAACCTGCCTAAGCAGCAACTGTGGAAGCCAGGATTAAACCTAGGCCTTCATGAATCTCAAATTTATGCTCTTAACCGCTGTGTCATATCATCTCTTGAAGATTAAATAGGGTCCTTATGGTGCTTTAAAAAAATACATCCACAAATTCTTTGTTCCTCTCCTCCCTTTAAGAGGTGGAGCTGAACTCCTCTCTCCTTCAGTGTGGGCTGGACATAGAGACTGGCTCTAACAAAAAGTATACTCTAGAAGTAGTAGGTTATCACCTTAGAGATTAGGCTATGGCTTCTGTGGTGATTGTATTCTCTCTCTCTCTCTCTCTCTCTCTCTCTCTCTCTCTCTCTCTCTCTCTCTCAATCTCTCTCTCTCTCTCATCACTCACTCTGGGGGAATCCAGCTGCCATGACATGAAGACACTTAGGTAGCCTATGGAAAGGCCACCTGGTGAAGAACTGAAGAATCTAAACAAGAGCCAAGAGGAACTGAGGCCAGCCCAAACCACATCAGTGAGCTTGGATGACTGCAGCCCTGGGTGACAGCTTACAGCAACTTTATGAGAAGGCTCTGAGCCAGAAACACCAAGTAAACTGCTTCTTCATTCCTGACCCACGGAAACTGAGAGATGATAAATGTTTATTGTTTAAGATGCCGGACCCTGGAGTACCTGGTTAGGTAGCAATAGATAATTAATTAATCCCCCTGGAGATAATTACACTTCCCCTAGTTGATCCATAGAACTTAGGAAACTTGACATTTTATTTATTGATGTCAGCTTGAGTGAGGACCAGACCCACAACGTTGGTGCCAAGATGAAGAGCCTCATAATTTGGTCAATTATCAGTGGATCTGTGGGCAGTGAAGGTACAAGAAAATGCTAAGAGGCCCCAAAGTGCACTAGCTAGGCCCTCTCAGGACAAAAATCTCCCAGAAGTTCACATGATCACCTTCGTTTCCCTATCCTCCTGACAATAAATTGTCACAAGGAATGACTATATATATATATATATATATATATA
>CM053502.1:28006860-28045668 GCA_028627145.1 Eidolon dupreanum
TTTTTTTTCTCTCTCTCTCTTTCTCTCTCTCAACACAATATCTTCGGCGGAACCAGGGAAGCTGGATTATTCTAGGGTGGGAGGAAATGAAACAACCCACGCTCCACCAAACTGTGGAATGGCGACAGCCAAGGAAGGCAGGGAAGGGGTCAGTAATGAGAAGAAATAAGAGCAATTATTATAAACTCCCATATACCCATGACTTGACAGTTCAGAGGCACTTTGGTGCTTGGTAGGGAGATAGTTCTGTTGCCACTGCCTAAGACGGACCCCTGCCCCACACCGCCCCAGGTCACGTGTTGTCTGAACTATTACAGCGGCCCCTGCCTCTCTGTTGCATTATCCACTCTCAGGTACCAAGATCCCTCTCCTGCTTCCAGTCCTACAGTGTCTTCCCTGTGCACTAGAAGCGATTCCAGGCTACTTCCCCTGGCCTGCATGTTCCCTGCTCACTCCCCATCCTAATCTCTTACTTTCCTCACCTGCCCAGGCTGCCTCCTCTCACCTGGTTCCTTCTAGTTTCTCTACCCTCTGGAGGATCCCCTCGGTTCCCGTCCCGTGAGGCTGGCTCCTTATCCCTCCATGAGAACAGTAGCTCCATGGCGACGGGAACTTTGTCTTATTAACTGCTGTGAACCCAGGTCTAGCACGCCCCTGGTAGACACACGTGCTGACCGCATATTTATCAAATCGATGAATACAGCTAGCAGCTATTGAGTGATGTGTACTGGGGAGGGCCAAAGGAATGAGACTAAAGAAGTGGTGGAGGTCAGCAAATTGTTCAAGGTCATATCACCTGTAAGCTGTGAGAACAGAGTGGACCCCAGTCCAATGAATATTAAAGCCTGTGAACCCTCTGCCTCCCTGCTGAGGCTCCATTCCCTTGCAGAGAAAACCTGAAGCAACCAGCTGCCCAGGAACATAAATCAATCCCTCTCGTGATTAGATCGCCCTCTGGGGGGGTCTCACCCTTAGCAAGCCCTTAGGTATAACTGCCTGATTCCCAGTTCTGGCTCCACCACTTCCTTCTAGCTGTGTAGTTTTAGGAAAGCCATTGGATCTCTGGGTATATCCGCCTCCTCATCCATAAAATGGGAATAATAATAATATTCACATTATTGGGTAGTTGTGAGAACTAAATGAGTTAAAATAAAGCACTCATAACAGTGCTCATCACATGGTAAACCCTCCATTAACATTTGCTATTGTTAGTCGTTCAGCAGATATTCATAGAGCTCCTGGCCATCCTCTGCTCTGGGAAGCCTCACCCCTCGCTCCCGCCTCAGGCAGAGTCAGACCCTCTGCTCTGCTCTCCTCTCTCCCAGCCTCTTCTGCTATGACAGCAATTGCCCAGCAGTATAATAGTAATTTGTTTTTCTTTCCATCTTCGCCTTTCTCCTCTGGTGACTCTGAGCATTTGGGGGGCAGAAGCCCTGTCTTGTTCATCTCTTTGGCATTTATTTCCTTCGTTTGAGACAGAGAAGGGCATTTTGATGTGGTTGTTTTGATGCAAGAGTGTTGAAATAGCTGTGTCTAAACGTAAAATTGCTTTTGAAAATTACCAGGTACTCTGTGAAACAGACCCCCCCCCATACCCATGCATGTCTGACCTTCACTGTCCTTCAGTCCCACCAATCCCTTACTGCCCCTGCCTCCCTCATCGCCAGCCTTGACCTGGAGCCCACTCCTGAGCCCAACCTCTCCCACTGCTCCCCTCTCTGAGCCCCTTTGCCAGAAGCAGAAGTAAGGGATGGAGGAAGTTCTGGGACAAGGGGAGGTAGCCTGAAATGTCTCCTTGGCATATTGTTTGGTATTGTTTTTAAAAAGCTGAAGGTGTAATAGTTCATTTTCTCAGTTGTGTCAAATGTCCCCATATCAAAACAGTTGTGTTGGAGCAGCTGCATCAATGGAGCCGAAACAAAAAGATGGCATGGAGAAGATACGAACTCTGCAGGTAGCGGTCCTTGAGAACGGATTTAGAAACATAGAGCATTGTAAGTGGATTAACAAGCAGCCTACTGCACTTAACGCCAAGTCTCCCTGTAGTAATTCCTGTTTGTTCCAGTGAGGATGTTTCTACCACCACAAAGATCAGAGAAGTTAAGGACACTGCCTAATGCCACACAGGAGTTCACAGAACAGAGATGATCAGGGCTGACTGGTCTAATTAATCTCTTCCACTTTATAGCCAAAGTATCAAGAGAGAAAGTGACTTGACCAAGGTGTCACAGTGATTGGATTTTCACCTGTTAGATCAGAAAAATGTGATCAGTTCTTGGGTAACTTCTCTACCCTGGGCATTAAATTCTGTACTGAAGCATCATCGCTGGGCTTATGGTAGGCAGACCAAAGAATGGAACAGAGCCCACAGCAAGGGCTAAAGCTCTAAGCATGCTACTTGAAAACTGGACTCATCAGGTTCTTGGTGAAAGAAGCTTGAGTGTCCAGCTGGGCAAGTGTCAATATCCCATTAGCCAGACAGTCCATTAGAGGAGCAAGTCTTCTTGGTAGGCTTTGGTCTGCATAAGGGAAGGTGAGCTTCTGCGGTGTGGGGGCATGAACCAAGACCTACTTGCATCTGTTTCTGTAATTGATATTTCTGTAGCTGGTTAAAGAAAGAAATAAACCCCTGTTAACCTGAGTTAGGAAATTATATACCCCTACTGTTTTCATGGCTTTGTGACTTGGGTTGAATAAAAACTTACTTACAAGAACTTATTTCCAGTGGGTGTTTTTACAGAGCAGTGTTATATGTTCCTAAAATAAGGCTTCTAGGATAAATCTAGACTCTTTATACAAATTCAGCCTTGGACTATACCTAGGGCACAGGGGATTGGAGTCAGGCAGAACTGGGTTTGAAGCTGTGTGATCGAGGTAGGTTGTTGAACCAGGGTTGCATCAGAGACTAAGTGAGGGAAGGTCTGTAAGTCACAGGTTCTTTACAAACATAGCCTTTGGGATTACTGATTTCAAAGGCTTCAGTCCCACCTTCTCATCCAGGAAGGGCAGACCCCTCTCATCGAGGAAGGCCCTAGGGCCTGAGTGTGCTCACACACACACACACACACACACACACACACACACGTGTAGGCTGAGGACCGGAGAGGTGACCAAGCCTAATGGTTCTAAGCAGGGACGCAGGCATGAGAGCAGCGGTTCTACCACCGTCTGGGCCTGCGACTTTGGGCAAATTACTCCACATCTCTGTGCCTCAGTCTTCTCATCTGCAAAATGGGGATCATAGTGGAACATCTCATGATCATGCTGTGGAGAGTTAATGAGTTGGTATTTGTAAAGCACTTAGAACAGTATCTGGCATCTAGCAAATCTTGTATAAATGTGTTTGTTAAATAAAATAAGTACTGACTGCTAATAACCATTCAGATGTTCCCTGTCTGCAGAAGGCAATGCTCATCTTGGGACCCTCCCCTGTGACAGGCCCATCCCCCCTCAGAAACTGCCCCCTATGAATAGCTATTTGATATTTTTCTCCAGATACGTTAGGGTAATACATTGGCAAGAAACACATCTCTGGTTCTCAGCCCTGGCTTCATATTAGAACCCCCTGGAGAGCTTTTTAGAAATCCTGATGCCCAAATCTACCCCCTCCCAGCCCCAGCCAAGATTCTGGGGAGGGGCTCAAGTAAGTTTTTCTTCTAACGTGCAGTCACAATTGAGAACCACTGGTCCAACGTGGGCTTGGGCTAGGCTCTCTGCTCTCTGGGTCTCGGTCTTCTTACTATACCAATCTATAGTAAGAAGGGGCAGGGCTGGGTGGTCTCTCAGCCCCCTTCAGTCTGAAATACTGTGATCCAGGAGGTTTGGAAGACCCAGGAGCTGACTTGGGATGGCTCTGATTAGACCACATTGGTCATGAACAACAAGGAGAGGCGGGTGGGATGAACAAGGTAAGATATACACATCAAGCAGATAATTTCTCGCAGACACTGTCCCTTCCTGGGGCCAGAGTTACTAAGATAATAGAAGTGCAGCATCTCTAGGAACTTACAAAGCTTAGAGCAAACAGATTGGATTTATAATGGAAATGGAAGCCACACCCATGAGGAGAAGGAAAAAAGTCACTTTCCAAAGGATGAAAGAGGAGGATAAATACATTCGCAATCGTGGACATAGCATATCCTGAATACCTGAATGCCAGGATACTGAACCAGGTTCCTGGGAAGGCAGAAGAGGAAGGAAAAAAAACCACTGTAGCTGAAAGTCCAATCCACACAGGCGCTGGGGGGCGAGCTGCATATCTAATCTCATTCCATCCTGGCAGCCTCCCAGCGGCAGGTACTCTGATAGGGGTCCTACAGACCCCACAGGTAGTGGGCAGTGGCTCCAGGATCAAACCAGGCGGTTCTGATTCCAAAACCCTATGCTCTTGCCCTTACAGCTGGGTGCCCCACTTATCCAGAGCTTCCTGTCCTCATAACCTCATACACCCAGATCACAGCAAAGAGCCAGAAGGAAGCAGAAAAGGGCTAAGAATGACCCAGTGTAGACACACAGCCCTCACAATAAATGTCCTGTCAAATCTCAGGAGAACCTCTTGGGGACACTGGAGTAACAGGGAGATACCTAGGAAAAGTCTATCTTTTGAGAGTTAGTCTATAAGCACAGAGTGATACAGGATGGAAAACTGGCAAAGTCAACATAAAGAGACTGGGGCCCTCCCAGGACATGGTTCTTGACCACCTGACATGCGACCACATCAAAAAGAAGTGTCGGCTGGCAGTGGATGGATATGCCTCAGGAGCTCTGACCAGGCAGCGATGGGCCCAGCCTGTCTCCGTCAGGGAAAGGGCAGCCTGACAGCACCGGCACGTGGGGCCTGCTCAGTACCAGGGGCACAGTGGGGATGACCACATGGTGGGGGTGACCATGCTGGGGGGCTGCAGCTGTGAGACCTGTCCTTACCCATCCCTCAGACCTCTCCCTCCTGCCCCGCCTTTGCACTCAGCCAGGTGCCTTCTGGATGTCACTCAGCTTCCCCTCGCTCTTCCTTGTCCCCCTACATGGCCGATGAGGACAGCCAATGCTCACCCTCAGGACCAAACCATCTCCACAGCCCCCATCGCTGCACTCAGGGGTCTGAGAGAACAGCACAGACAGAGGAGCCCCGTTCCACATGTGCACACTGTCTACCGCGTGTGAGTGCTGAGCCCCTGAGACGGCGCAGTCACAGTGCTGCTCTCCAGACGCATACCAGCTCATAACCAGGTGACACTTAAAAAAACTTAAGCGAATGCATTTTAGGGGTTTGGAGGCTGAGAAGAGTGCACTCCAGCAACCTGGAGAGTTAAATAAGGATGGGTGCTGGTGCTGGATATGTGAGCTGTTCCCAGGCAAGCGAGTGCCAGGCTGCATGGCCAGCGTCTCAGGGCGACAGCTTCCCCCAAACCACTCCCTCGCTTCGGTCAAGTTCAGAGCCCTGATCACAGCCCAGCTGTGGACTGGGCTGACTCAGTGCTGGACTGGGAGTCTTCTCTCCCCTTCCCCCTTTCCGGTTCAGAGAGTAACATGAGGTCCTGTATAGCAGGGTTTGCACCCTCTCCTAGCTGGCACACAGTAGGTGCCCCATATGTGCACACAGAAGTCAGTGAACGAGCTGTGCGTGTTTAAAGCTATGCCTTCACACAGCACCCACGTGATTAACCTGACTTCCAGGGAAGAAGCGATTCTTGCTTCTTAATGGTGTTAATGTGGCAATAACAAGGTAGTAAATGTCTTATTTGTCTTCTTGTCTTCTAGCAAGGCCGTATTCTCCAGTCCTGAGTTTCCCACAGTGTCCTTTCAAAGCCCTTCTCTCTAATGCCAAGTGGAAGAGTTCCAGACAGCTATTTGCATTTTCAATTCTAGAAATCATTAATATTTTACAACTGCCAGCACCATGGCTTATTAACATACATTTCCTACCTGCTACTGTTGAAGGGAAGCTTTGTGTTTAAGAAATATTCTAACATGGGGCGATTTCCCAACTCCTGTTTAAATTCTCTCAAATCCCAGCTCTCAGGAGCTCAGTGGGGGAGACGGACATGTAAGCAGAGAGTGAGAATTCTGAGTGTCCGCCATGTGACTGAGGGGAGCACAGAGGAGGGAGCCTGGAGGACCCTGGGCTCAGCCAGGACAGCCATATCAGACTTAGAGCCGGGCTTCCGATTCCATGGAAACATTTTTGCAGACAGTGGTGGAAAGGACGTGAGTGAATAGAATACTTGTGTTTAGACACTGGCCTTTTTAATTACTTTTGGTCATCTTGGCAATAGGTTAAGATCAAGGGTCTTTGAGTCAGACAGGCCTGGGTTCACATCCCAGCTCTGACACCACTGCTGTGGGGCAAGAATCACAACTAACAGGTTTTGAGCTCTTTCTGGGTGTCAGGGAGAAGGCAGCCTTCAAGGGCCTGCTTAGCACCCCAGTGGGGGTGACCTCCCTGGGTGGCTGCAGCTGTGGACCACCCAAGACTTGACTTTTCCACCTCCTTCACCTTCCCTCCCACCCCGCCTCTATCCTCACCAGTGTGGGTGAGTTCCTTTAACTCTCACAACCACCCTTTGGGGTCATTACTGTGACAACATCTCACAAAGCAAGAGACGAAGAATCGGAGAGGTTAAATCGCTTGCTCCAAGTCACAGGGTTGGCCAGTGGATGCATCAGGATTTGATGCCCGAGCACTAAGCATTTCTGCTGCTTACTTCGGAGGTGGGTATAAGTGTTAGAGTGGGTGGTGCGTCCACGGTGCTCAGCATGGTGCTGTCAAGAATTGGCCACTCAGTACTGTGGCTGCTGTGGTTGCTCTTATTTCTCCCAAAGCCCTGCTCACTAATCTCTCCTTCACTAAGCACCCCCTCACCTGTCTGTCCAGCCAGAGGACCCTGTGTGTCCCTGGCTCAAAGTCCCCTGCACACTGTTATCCTCCTGTGCGCTGCACCCCTCCTGTGCCATTGTCATTCCTTTTTGTCTACACCCAGCAACTCACACAGTTCTTGGCACATCGTAAGGCTGAAGTCGGTGCGTACTAAACAAATCGAGAGAAAATATTAACCCACACTGATTCCTGAAAGAAAATGTTTGCCAAGGATCTTTAGCCTGGATACATCAATATAAAAATGACACAGCTATAATTTGCTTTCAGATTCAAACTGAGAAGGTGAACTTTGACCCTGTCAAAAAAAATGAGAACAAATTAAATTGGAACACAGAGTCATTTCCCTTGATCCAGGACTCTGGATTTCTAATTAACGTGCAGCACAATTCCGAGGGCTACAAGGGGATCAGCAAGATGGTGTCTGATTCCTTGCAAACTGAGCCTACCTCAAGATAGAGCCTTTTGTTCATGTTTGCTTGTCTTTTCTGGGATGTATTGTGTTTCTCATGGTATAAGTCCATGGATGAGAGCAATCTCAGGCGATTGGGAAAAAATAATTGCTAGAAGCTGACTTGTACAAAAGAACGCACAACAAAACAGCCCTCAGTGCAATTGCTCACCCACCCTGTCTGGGAAGGTAGCAGCTTAGCTCCAGGAAGTTAGAAATGCCAGACGGAATTTTGGAATTTCGGCAAGGCACTAGCTAAAAGGTGAGGCCACCTTGTGGGGAGGGAGTGGGGAGATGGGAGAGCCTCAGCGCCCGCCTACCACCACCCTCAGCAAGCACGACCACTTAAATGGAGCCTTGGCAAGGCGGCCCTGGGGTTTTGTCAGACCCGTCTCAGAAATATTGATGCAGGAGACAGGTTACGAGCTGGGAAAGGAAACTGACTTTGAACAAAGGGCCAGAATGCAAGCTGGGGTAGAGCTTTTCCTGCTTGGGGGAATGACTAAGGGGATACTCTTCTTCAACCCACTGATCCCCAAACTTGCATAAGAATCACCTGGTGTCCTTATTAAAATGGCAGTTTCCTGAGCCTCCCTCTGAATTAGAATCTCCAGCATAGGGCCTGGGACTCTATATATGTTTTAAACTACTGCTCTGGATGCTTTAAACTAGTGCCCTGGATGCTTCTTATGATCAGACAGTTTTGGAAATTACCGGTATAGAGCACTGACGCTTTCCTTATTGGAGCCCCTGGAATACTGTCTGGACTTGGGCAAGTCACATCCTTTCTCTGAGCTTCCACTTTCACATCTGTACAATGGCGCTGGGACTCCCTGCCTCTCAGGGAGATATCATGTTTGAGGAAGAGATAAGATGAGTGTGCCACATGTGTAGACAGTGCTGGCGCCTAGGAAGTGTGCAGTGTGTGTGAAGTACCACCCTCGAGATGTGGGAAGGCTGTTGCCCTCCAAACCAGTGCCCCCAAAGGTGCCTGAGACCCCCTTCCTGTTCTCCAGAGTTTTTGGCTCATGGCCACTGAACTTGAGCCCCACATGCTCCTGCCTGCCAGGTGGCACTGTGGGGGATTCTGCCTCACGGAAGGAGCCAGTGCCTCAGGGTAGAAGTGACCTGTCCTTGGATGGAATCAGCCCAGGCTGAAAACCTAGCTTGCAGTTTCCACTCCCCATTTCTGCGGCTCCTCCTGCCAGGGCTCTTGATAACCCCAAAACAATAAGCCCAGGGACAGGGGCTCTCAGCTCAGAGTGGGGGCCTTGAGAAGTGAGTTCCCTCCCAGCAAGTCTGCCAAGGGATAGGATTAACTTGGGGTGGCAGGGGGAGGGGGGGAGGAATTAGTGGTCAGGAGACCTGGGTGAAGGGTGCTGTTATAGGCTGAATTGTGTCCCCTGCAAATCTTTATGGTAAAATTCTAACACCTAGTACCTCAGAATGTGGCTGTACTTGGGGATAGGGTTTTTAAAGGGGAGAATTAAGGTAAAATGAGGACATATGAGTGGGCCCTAACCCAATATGACTTGGTGTCCTTATAAGAAGAAGAGATTAGGACACAGACGTGTGCAGAGGGAAGACATTGTGATGGCACAGTGAGAAGACAGCCATCTCCAAGCCAGGAAGAGGCCTTGGTAAAACAGCCTGGCCACCTTCCCTGACCTCAGACTTCTGGATTCTAGAACGGTGAGAAAAGAGCTTTCTGTTGTGTGAGTCCCCAGGGTGTGAGAGTTGAACACAGAGGGTCTAGGCTTTGGTGCCGGCTCCTTCCCCTGGCTCTTTGGGGAAAGTTCCCTTCAGTTTTCTCATCTGTGAAAGAGAGAAACAGTATGTTTGGCTCACAGGTTGTTGACACAGGCAGGTCTGACAGGAGATAGTGTAAGTGTGGCATGGCTGGCATACACTAAGTGCATGGTACGTGTTATTTCCTTTTCCTGTTTAGCAAAGTTGGACAGTCCTGTAACCCTTATGAATCTCGACTTTATCACAGAGGAAATGTGGGCCACAACTCTTGTTTACTTCATTCAATGGAGCTGCCAGGAGACCAGCAAGATAACCTATGTGACAAGGCTTGAGAAAGTATTAACACTTCACAGACAGAAGAAACAACTGTGTCCATGCAAAGCAGGATGTCATCTTCCCCAAATTTGCTATTAAACCGAGATCAGAAGTTCAGAGCAGTGGATTTAGACATGTGGGCTCTGGGTCCAAGTCCCAGGCCTCCCATTTCAGTAAAATAATGACCATATCACTCAACTTCAGTGTCCTGCCTATGAAATAGGAATGGGGACAGCTGTGATAGAAGATGCTAATACTTTCCATTCAAGCATCCACTAAGTCACAAGTGGTCCCATGTGCTTGACCAATTCAAGACGCTTTCTCTCATGCTCCCAACAGCATCGTGTGAAGGCAATGCCAGAGGACTAGCTCCAGTAAATGAGAAGCCTACTTCTCCCATCAGCATCCCATTCTGATACGGACATCGTGCGCTCTAAAAACCTAACGTAGAGGACCCGGACACCGGCTCACTCAGCTTTCATCTGGAGTCACCATCAGGCCCAGAGCGTAACCTCCTGCCACTCCACATGTACAGACCCTGCACGGTCTCCTTCTCAATCACTGTTGATCCTCAGCTCTTACCCATCATTCATCTTGGCTCAGAATCAAGACAAGACGAAGTATTTGGGCTGAGGCGAAGAGCATTAAAAGGTATTAAAAAAAACTCTTTCCTGCAACATTCATCCAAGGGAGGCTGTGTGTAAGGCTGGGCCTCACAGAGGGGTCTCAGTTGAGGGCTAGATTTGCTATCCTCGAGGTCCTCTCTAATTCTAGGTCATTGGGTTTTATTACCAAGAAAAAGCACTGAGTTGTCAGGACTTGAACCACTGATCCCAAGGTGAGGTCAATGCTTATTGAAGAGCCAGGGAGCATTAGCTCTGTAATTATGTACCAGTCTACAGCTGATTTACCAAAACCATCCTGGATGCAATTTCTACTTTGCTACATGGGGGGAATGAATGAGGAAGACGGGTTAGGCCTTTTTTCCAGTTTTAAGGCAACGTTTTGAAAATTCAATAAGGAAGCACTCATGGGCAGTCATATGACATTCTAACAATGCCCCAGAAAAGGTGCCCAGAGAAAAACGATTTCTCTGGCTCAGTAGGTGCCCAGAGTCTGGCTGCCTAGACCTCGAGGGCAGCTCTGGGAACCCAGCCTCTGCACCCTGAAAGGGATTAGGAAGGGGGGGGGGCGGACATTTTTCTCCCCCTGACGAAGGAGTGCCGCTGTGACTGCAGTTGAAGACTCACGGGTTGTGTCCAGCCCGTGCTAATGACCGCCACATGCTCGCTAACCCCACTGCAGTCCTAAAGGGGGTTGGCTCCTGCTTTGTGCCAAGCCAAGGTCTCGGATTCTGATCTAAAGGAGGCCTGCCGGGAGGCCTGTGTTACTGAGTAGTGCAAAGCAGGAGGGAGAGGAGAAGAAAGGGAGGTGGAGGCTGAGAATGGAAACATGCCCCATTCACAGCCACGGCCAGAGCCCTATGGCTTCAGGCTGAGTTCTAACCTCAGGCTCAGCTGACACCAGGGCTGACCTTGGACTTAGACATTACACTGAGATTTCCCTTAGTTTTGGTTTGTAATGTAAGTGACTGATAACACAAGAATCCCGCTTATTTGGCTATCCGCTGGGCTTGGAGGAAGGAAGGCACAAGTACCTTGATTTAAGTACCACTTACACCTAATGTTGTGAAAAGGCATCGTTCATCTTAGCTTATGGACGGTAGCCCAAAGGCCATCAAATGCTGGAGTTAGTTTAGGAATAGAGATTTTTCTTCATAAAACACCTCCTAGAAAAGGAACTTTGAGAGTGTATCGGCTAAAAATAAGGAAGTGACAGATCTTAAAAAAAAAAATGCCTCAGTATTAAACAATAGGAAATCTAACTGGGGTGGGACCAATCCAGCCGTCCTGAACATTCTCTACGTAGAAAGAGAAATGGCATGGTGGAAAGCACAGAAGCAGGGGCCAGGTTCCTGCCCCGCCTTCCAGCCTAACCTATGTGAAGACACTGTAAACAAGGAGTCTGAATACGAATGCCCATGGAGCCTGGGCAGGCTCCTAAAGAACTGAAGCAGAGTTATGTGAGGGAATGGGTGGACCAAGGCACACTGAGCCCTCCTCAGCAACTGCCAGTCTTTGCCATGTAGGAATTAGGCCCTGAGTTCTGTGATCCATTCAGAAAGTTTTTCAAGAGATGACAGGGATCTTGATGTTTATACAAAATCTCTAATTGGTAAGTATTGGAAACTAATTTTTTTAGATTTTGAAGAAAGCAAAAAAAAAAAAAAAGAGTCCACAGGGCTTGGTACCATTGTTCTGTTATAAATTGTGGAGTCCTGAAAACCTTAAGAGGTGTTTTTACTATCTTGTGTGATTATAATTCATTCTTTGCATCTCACTTTTTCCTTCCTTAAAACGAGAGCAGAGGAGAAGACCTCTCAGCAGGAAATTCCTGCCTGTGACTTTGCAGGAGTTCATGGCTCCAAATTCTACCGTCTTAGCCAGGCTTGTCAGAATAAGGTGCTGTGGGCTGCATGTGACAGGAGAGTTAACCTTCTACCACCAGGAGTGGAAAACTAATAGGACTTACTCCCTGCTGTGCAGAGAGCCCCCATGGAGCTCCAACATGGGTGGGAACTTGCAGGTATGGTGGGCATGGCCTCTAGGGACACCAGTGCTCTGCCACTGGGTGGGTGTCTGACCTTGGTGGAGCCACCTATCCTTTCTAAGCCTCAGTGTTCTCATCTAGCCGTACAGTGAGGGGTCCCGTGCTGAGGGCCTAGTCAGTACCAGCTCTGCTCCAAGGCCATCCTGAGTGACTCTGCCCTGTGCGGTCATGAAGAGCCTTCCGCAAAGATGGAGGGATTTGGTTGGCAGGCCCCTGTGTGTGTGTGTGTGCGTGTGTGTGTGTGCGTGTGTGTGTGCGTGCACACTCCCACTGGGCATGGCTCTCATGCCAGCATACTGGGAGGCAGGGGGAAGAGAGTGGTTAAAATTCATGGGTAGAGGACCAACACAGAGAGGGCAGGGCAACGTTGGTCATGGGGGTTGGGTCAGGTGATGACAGTCGAGAGACCCCCAGGGAGACAGAGACAGACACACAGGCAGATGGAGGCAAGGCAGAGAAGCAGGTGAATGTAGAGAAGGTGAGAGACATGCTGCAAAGGTACACAGAGAAAAATCGGGAGGGAGGGAGAAGGAAAGGAGGAGAGTATAAAGAGAAGGGCATGAGCGGATGAAAGGCCAGGGGAGCTGCCAAACAACTGGCTTCAATTAAAAACTTAAACGTGTGTCCAGAGACTGTCAGGCTTGGGACAGAACAGCACTGCTTGATGGAGAGGAGAGATGGAGGAGAAAGGGCCCTGCAGTGGCCCTGTCAGCAGGTGATGGGTCTGTGCTGCAGCCCCAGGCCCTGGGCTGACACCACCCCAGCCCTGATGGGGGAAGGCATGGGAAGAGGCTGCCTGGGCCACTGAAATTCTCTGGTCTGGTCCTCTGATCTCATACAGGGGTGGTCAGGCTGGAGTGGAAAAATCCACAGATTGGGGGTTGAGACCTAGATCTGCCGATTAGTGGCTGCGTGACCCTATGTCTGCTTCATCACCTCTCTGAGCTTTGCTGTCCTTGTCTGTCCTCACAGAGTGTCTGATGATCAAGTTGGTGGGTTGTGGTGTATGACAGCCCCCCTCACCCAGCACCTGTGGGCAGCACTCCCTCTGTGAGGCCCTGCCCCTGCTGACGCTTCCACCACGGCTGGCAGCTTTCCCCAAGGTCTCTGCTCAAGTGTCACCTCACAGGGGAGCCTTCCCTGGTCACCTTCAATAGAGCAGTGGCTCTCCATTTCACCTATTTCCTTTCCTTTTTCTTTATACCATTTATCACTCCCTGATGTCGATATATTTATTCCCCCCAACATACACTAGAATATAGGTTTATAAAGAGAGCAACTTTGCTATTTTATTCACTGCTCTATCCCCAAAACCTAGACCAGCAGGTACTGAATAAATATTTGAAGGAAGAAAAGAAAGAAGGAAGAGGGAGAGGTGAGAGAGACATTCATGCCACTGCATTCAGAGGGTGGCTCGGGGAGTCAAGAGGAAGTCCATGCGTTCAGAAAAGATGATGGAGATGAGAATGAGAACCTCCCCCACCCCCACCTCACCAGACAGGTCCTACTGGTGTGTGGCTCTCTCTACTCTCAGGCCCACCTAAGCTTTCGGGCTTCCCCTTGCTCTTGCTTCCCATGCTCTTGCTGTCCCCAGGGCCTTCTCCCCATGTCTAGCCTTCACGCACCACCCCAGGCCCAGAATGCCTTCCTCTGCATTGCTTTCCCATGTCCTTCCTGTCTGTGAGGCTTAGCTGCGGTCCTGTTTCACTCACTCATTTTATATCCATCCATTCAAATACTGACTACTAAGGGGGAGCTCTATACAGTCAGAACAGATTCCACCAGCTCGGAAATTAGACTGTGGTGTTGAGGATCCCGTGGACTCCAGGGACCCAGATTCCCCCGATCTTAGAAGACGACACCTGTCCCCTCTGCTCACACTGCAGGAGAGACCGGAACACTGCCGAGAAGCTGCCAACGCTTTAAACAGAAGACGACACAAAGAGCATTCCTAGGATTAGGGAAGTCATCTCAGCTTTGGACTAAAGGGAAGAAGGAGGTCCTAGGGTAGGGGATGGTCTGAGCCAAGAGGCCCTGCAGGTCCAGGAAGAGCATTAGAGACCCAAGTGACAGATGTTAAAGGCATCGCTGTGCTGCTGTTGAGGATGGAGACACGGGGAGGGAGCGTCTGTGCATCTGTGGGGACACAGGGGCAGGAACGGGAGGGACGAGGGTCAGGATGAAGTTTCTGCTTTTGAGCTTCAGGCTCAGCTTTGTGCCATCAGGCAGTGGACACCTAGGATCCACTGGGATCTATGACATCAAGCCAGGATCCCACCTCAGAAAGGTGGGGCTCTGCCACCTGGTCTGGAGTCTTTGTACCAGGGAAGCTGGCAATGTGTCTTAACAGGAAAAGGACCTGGGCCCAGGTAGCTGCAATACCAGACCAAGCGAGAAGGATGCCGCATCCAGGAAGGCCATCCCAGTCGCCTTGATCTCGAGTGGCTACTCCCTCCTTTCCTTTTTCTCTTCTTTCCTTCTTCTCTTTAACAACTTTTTCTCAGGTACTAGGATGGAGGCAATCTCCAAAGAAGAGGGCAGCCAGGAAATGGACATATCTGCCTGATAAAGGACTCCATCACACCATATGAACATATTTTTTCCTTATCTTAAAGCTACCATTTGTGTTGGAATGAGGCTGCCTGTGGGTTGAGGGGTAGGGGGGCTAACCAGATTGTTCTGTTGTGAAGGTCACTCCTGTCGTGGTGGCAACACCTGGTGTAGAAACCCCTGCGGCTCCCCGCCCCCCATGCTCCGTGGCTGCACTGTTACCACTCTCTGCTGTTACTTGGGGCGTCCCCATTATACTGTCAGCACCTCAAGGGAAGGCGGCCAGTGGGTTTGTCTATGTGCCACGGAGCCAGCCCCTGGTCCGGGCCTGAAGCTCGGTGAGTGTCTGCAAAACGAATGTCTTCGTGCTCCTTGAATGAATGGAGTGGGCAGGGCCCCAGGCTCCTTCGACTCTGAATGAAGGGGATGGGGGCGCACAGAGAGCCTCAGCTCATTTACATAACGGATGCAAAAATGACGGCAAAGAAGGGGCAACTGTCCCAAGTTTCCACATTAAAACAGGGGAAAGATCGGAAATCATTCATACGTATTCTCATGTCAGAGAAAGAAGGAAGGACCGTTAGAGATCAATGAGTTCAAGCTCGACTTTTCCAGGTGAAAAAACTGCCAGAGAGGGGCTGCTTTCGCTGAGGGCCACACAGACAATTAGTGGCAAATCACATGTAAGGAATGTCATTATGCATACACATAAAAAACGACAGGGCAATAAATAGCAAAGTATCTTTGAACTTCATCAAGTGTGAAGTTATTCCATTCAGGTCAGAGAACAAGCAAAGAGGTTAAAGCCAAGGTGGGACTAAATATAGAAATACAACTTATGCCACAAGTGGTAGCCACATATGTAAGTTTAAATTCTCTAAGAGCCACTTTAGAAAAGTAAAAGAAACAGGTGGAATTCATTGATATCTTTCATTCTATCAAAGTACCTAAAATATCATTCAGTATGGAATCAACGTGAACATTTTTATTAATGAGACACTTATATTCTTTTTTACTAAGTCTAAATTTGCACAGCTCAGCTGACTGACCACAGTTCGAGTGCTCGTGTGTGGTGTAGGATTAGAGTGATCAGGGAAGGCTTTCAGGAGAGGGGGGGCCTTGAGAAAGGGGGAGCATCCTGCGAGGCAGACAGGAGGCAGAAGGCACAACAGATGGAAGCAACGTTACACGCAAAGGTAGAACGTGGAGCATGAGAATGCTTTGCTCACAGAGGGCTGGCCTGACTGGAGTTGAAAGCCACACGGGGGACAAGTTGAAGGTGAAGACCCCTGAGTTGATTGACCCTCTTGTTCCACACAGTTACATTTCAACCACCATGACCACGGTCATAACTCACACGGCGTCGGTGGTGTAAAAAATGCCCTCACACCCATGTGTGTTCATATCTTCACACCGCCCTTAGACCCAGAGCCGAAGGCAGCTGCCCGTGCCCACGCAGGTGAGCTGGCTGGCACTGGAACTCAGCCTCCACTGCCCGTGCTCCTTCTAGAACCCCAGCCCAGCCTGGAAGCCGCATGCAGAGGGGTTTCCTCTCTGAACCCGAGCGGGCTTTTGCTTTACTCTCTCTCTCTTGCTGGACCTAGTCCTCTCGATCTTCTGCTTGGCCTGATCCTCCCCACCTGCCAAACTTGAGTCTTTGCTCCTTCAGGAAACTTTCTCTGACCCTTGTCTCATCAGAGTCAATTTCTCCCTTCTATGAATTTTTAGGAGAATCTGAAGTTTTAGCGTAAAAACAAGTTGTTTCTAAAGATTTAAAAAATCAAACTATTCCCTCCTCGCATGAAAAGTCTAAATGGAGGAAAGAAGAGAGGAGGTGGAGAGAAGGGGAGGGGATGAGAGACCCATCCCCAAGTCCAGCAGCATGGCAGCAGCTGATGGCAAAGAACGGCAATTTCAGAAAGAATGAAGCAAAGAGAACCGAGCCAGCACTCGGCGTAATCATGAGCTCTGAAGAGGCACTGACAGATTCCAGCACCAATGCTGGGGGCGGCGTGATGGGGAGCACTGGAAGTCTGCCATCTCAGCCTCCCACTGGGACCTGCAGGTAACACTGGGAGAGCTTACTGAGGCTGTCTGTCAAGTCACCCACAGAGAGCAGCGTGGGAGGCAGGAAGGCGTCTGGGAGCGGGAACGCGGGCTGGCCACCCCCCACAGAACCATAAGGGGGATGAACGTTGTGTTTGCAAACACGGCTACGACCCTGCTGCCAGTATAGGCAGAACCGGATCCAAATCCTGGTTCTATCCTTATGAGGACTGTGATGCTGGGCAGGCCAGGGCTTTGGCGGCAGTCGGCTTATCTGTACAGGTGGTTCCACTTACCCCATGGGGTGATTTGGGAAGTCGAACGGGTTGGTGTACGTTATGGCGCCCGGCACGCTGTAGACGTCAGACACAGGCTCGCGACCACCTCTCCAGGCTTCCTCTCTCCCCCCTTCCCCATCTGTCCTCCTTGCACAGGGTGACAGGATAGGAGGGAATTGCAGTGCTTTGAATAAAGCCCTCTAACCGCCCCCAGTAACAGCTGAGGCTTATTGAGAGGGGCTGTGTGCCTGGCACTGGTGTTGGCTCTTACCGGGATTGCCTCATTTCATTCTCTCAATAACCTTATTGGGTAAGAACTCTCATTAACATGTCGATGGTCACTGAGCTAGTAAAAGAAAGATCTAGGCAGGATGCAACCCAAGGCCATGTGCCTTCAGAGCTCACACTGTTGAAGCAGCCCTCAGAGGTCCTTACATCGTTTCTTTGCATATCCGGGTCTCTTTGTTCCTCTCTTAAGGCACTAAGGCTCACCCTAAGCCGGCTGTTCTTGCTTAATATCCCCAGCAGGCCACCTGACCCTCGGTGGCCCAGGAAAGGGCTGGGCATCCATGAAGTGCCCAGCGAGTATTTGCTGGGAAAGAGAATATACCTGAAAACTATTTGCATGGGAAAGATATTCAGTCCAACCTCACCCTCAACTCGACGGAGAGAAAACTGGACTGACCCAGAGGCTGGACCGCTTGCCCCGGAGTGCTCCACGGTGGAGGAAGAACCAGGCACTTGTGCCGAAGTCCGTGATTCCTGGCTGGCCTGCTTTCCCTGTCACAGCGCCCATCTGCTCCACAAAAGCAGATTCCATGATGGCGTGTGCGCATGTAGACACGCCGTCTTCAGGGCTGTCATGAACATCCGTGAACCGCAGGGAGATCTCCTGGACCCGTGTCTCCCCGGGAGTGATGCTCTCCTCAATGCATCTTTTGCACTCAGGCGACTTAACTTCCTTGAGAAACCACCAAGAATAAGCCTGGCGACATCCATTTCTCTGTCACTTCACAGATCAGTCGTGGGCTCCACAATGTGAAACAGAAACCCACTTCTAAGTACATAGGTTCTGAGTCCTTAAGGCCACCAGGATTTGGCTCTCCTTCCTTTCTAATTCACCTGGGGCCTGCAGAGCCCCAGCCAGCCTTCCCCAGTCCCTGGGCACATGAGATCCTCTTATTCTCTGCCTTGGTACTCACTCTGTCCCTAACCTGCTTTTATCCCCAGGTCTAGAATGCCTACTAAATTGAAAAACAAACAAAAAAGTAGAGGCTTGGGGTGTGGCGGCTCACACCTGCAAAGGCTTTTGTGGTCTTGAGGCTTCATTAGATGCTAAAGTACATGCAACATTCCACCTGACCCCATGCACAAGTGAGTACACTCACCCTCTCAAGAACCCTAAAACAATGAGGGAAAGAGTGGTGGGTAGACAGGATGGGGTGAGGATATGAGGATCTATATACAAATACCTATCACTGGAGACACAGAACCACTGAGACGGGTTTTAAAAAAAGGCTCCGGAAATAAACATGGGTTTGACTTTTAGCTTCACTCACTAGCAATATAACTTCTTTAACTAGCTGTGGGTGAGAAGTAAGCGTTGCTTTTCTTGATCATAAAATGGGAATAATAATCGTACCTTCCTCATGAGATTGTTGGGAGAAAGAACGAGATGATTCGTGTAATCCTGACACTTGGCACAGTGCCTGGCACTGAATACATGTGCAGTGATAAGGGCTCTAGGAGTGGTCTTTCTGTGTTTCTGAGAGTGACAGTTTTCCTCTAGGAAGCAGGGAGGGTTGCCTCCTCCCTCCTCAGTGCCATGCCTAGGCATTCATCCATCCTTTTCTTCTAACAACATCATCAGCCTCCACTCTGTGCCAGGCCCTGGGCCAGGCATTAGAAGACCAGAGGAGGATAAGATACCATTAAGCCAGTTCCCCTGGAACTTCTCTGACTGTTCTCCCCTGCCCTGGCCACCCGCCCCCAGTCACCAGCCTCACCGTCTACCCAGTTCTTAGATCCCCACAACAGCCTCTCGTACACTCCTTCGTAGAGCACGCCTCCTGCGATTTTACAGTCCTCGGTTTGCATGTCTCTCTTCTTCAGTGAGTCTCACCTGGTTATTCCTACCTCCTCCTGCTGCACCCCTCCCCTGCCCCACTTGCTCTTTTCTGTTCAAAGATTACCCTGTTGGAAATTCAGAGGGAAGAAGTTCTATTATTTTCAGCATCAGTGACTGTGTCACTCAGAGAACACAGGGCTCTATGATGGGGCTTCACCAAGACTCCCCAGCTTCCGGGTTGCAGGCCTGGAGGAAATCCCCTGCTGCAAGGTGTCTGCTTCAATTCTCCGGAATTCCCAGAGACCACAGGATGCTGTTATCCTTCCAGTTCTGGGTCCCTCAGCTGGTAGGACTAATCACCTTCTAAACAAATGGCACAGTGACAAGCAGGGTGGGGGGGAGAGCTGGGGGCTGCACAAGCTGGTGTTTTCAATTTAGAGGCCATGCATTATTTACACTGCCATTATTCCCCTCAATTTGACTTCACGCTTTAGCCCTAATTTCAGTATAATCAAAGCCAATGAATATTTAATCAGGATTGCTTCCAGAAATTGAGTAATGCCATTAACATAATGGCCTCAGGACTTCAAAGCTGCTTTCCTTCAAATACATTTGACTTACCTTTCCCCACCCATTTCTCTTTAACCAGTCATATTTCAGAATGGAAGGGGGGCTGGGACCCAGCAGACTGGCCGGTTACAGCTTCGTCCAAGTGCCAGAAAGGTGGCTGGCACGAGGACCAGTGCTAGATCTGCACTGGACCTGGAGTTTGAGGGCTGGCCCCATGAGACTCAGGAGGACAGCCAAACTGCAGGTGAATGGACCCTGTTTTAAGGCACCTCGATTTATGAAAAGACCACAGTGTAAGCCACATCCCCAAAGGGCTTCAAAGACAGACCCTCAGAGTTCAGTTTCTAAACATGGTGATTGTCATACATAGCCAAGTTTGGGGAGGACTAGCCTCGCCCACCGCTGGCCCCCCACGGCTGCCAGCAGAGGAGTCCACTCTCTGGGAACCACAGCCTGGACTCATCTGGAAAGGCCCCTGGCAGAAGGGCTTCCTCGTTAGGAGCGGAAACCCACCCCCCGCAGGCAGCTCACACCGGCCTGGCCCTGCTCTGAAGCTCCACAGAACAAAGGTGCTTCTGCCCCAGGACAGCTGAGGAGATAAAACATGGTTTCATCCCTTCCTAAATGTCCCTTTCCCTCATGGGTCCCGGTGCCAGGTGCCAGATGAGGCTCTGTGGGGGACACGGTGGTGAATCTAAGTGAACTTGTTCCCCAAGAGCTCAGTGTAAGCATCCTTAGGGGGTTGCATAGAATGTCCAAAACACTATCACATTTGTCACCTCCTTTGATTTCAGAAAGATCTACATCCTCCCTCCACAATGTCAAGCTGGTGACCTGTTCCTGGGAGAGGCTTCACTCAGTGTCTGTCGAGAGGTCAGGCATCTCTGGGTCGAGAATGCGAGAGTTGGGAGTTGATAGATATTATTGTAATAGGGGCCACACGTATAGCCTGGCCAGCAGTGAAAGAAAAGGTAGAGGGTGATGCACCAAGCTTACAGAACCAAGCGCAGCCCTTCAGAAACCTGAGCTGACACCCCTGTGCTGGACCCTCTCCCTGGGGAAGCCCTTGCTGACTAGTCCCCTTGCAGGGCTGGGGGTCACTCACAGTGCGCCCATGGCCTCTGTGCTCCCCTCTGTTACAGCACTTCTCCCCTCTATTTCCTGTCCGTATGCACTTCTGCCTCCCTCTCCTGACTGCAGACTCCAGACTCCTTGAGGACAGGGGTGGGGCTGACATTTCTTTAAATCCCTGGGGAAACTGGTCATACTCTGTAGGCGCCACACCCCTCCAACAGAGAACTCAGCTGTTCTTCACAGGCAGGACAGAGAGCCATCCCGCTTTGAGCCACTGACCTGCAGGGCTGGGAAGCTCACTGCCGCCTGGGTTCATCTTAAACATTACTGTGCCTCCTCGTTACTAGCAGAGTATAGGAACCCATGCTTTGTGCTGCCACCTGGTGGTGACTTCCAGCATGGTGTACTCCAAATGCACCCGAAGGGCTATATGGAAAGGAAGGCGTGTTCAGGGACCCCTGCCAGGTGCCAGTGCTTTACACACTACGTCTCAATTCCTCTTGATAACAACCCGGGAAGGTGGGCGTCACCATTCCCATTTTACGGACTGGGAAATTGAGGCTCAGAGTAATGCTGTAATACAACTGCACAGAGGAGGCAAAAGTGAGAGTGGGTTCCTCATCTACTTCTTGTTCAGGGAGTTTCCCACCACTCTGAAAACTAATCCAAATGGATGAATCTCTTACTGAGGAGTTTCAGTATTGACCAGACAGAGGAAAGGAGCCTTTGGGGGTTTCTAGCAGCTCCCCTGGTCTCCCCGAAATCACACCATGTAATTATTCACCTGCCCCGTTAGTTCTGGTCTTCGAGACACACCCAGAGACAAGGAATAGAGAGAACAATCACAGAAATCTCTCGACATCTGCAGCTTGAGGTCACTTTACCAAATACGAACAAATGTCCTGGGGCCTGGGCTGATACAAGGGGCCAAAACGCTGCCAGTCTGTTGGAAAGGATGGCTGGATGTTAGAGAAAGAAAAGGTATGTCAGCCCGCTGAGCCTCAGCCACAGTAGGAGCCTGACCCTTGTCACATCCGCAGCCTGACTCCAGACCATGCCCCCAGGCAGTTACCGAATGACCCCTGTTCACAGCGAGGTTCCTAAGGCTGGTCTGAGCTGGAACAACCTGGGCTCTGGTGCACGTTCTCCCTCCCCTGTACCCCAGCCTGCAGTGACCCTCAACCTGGGAACTCTGCCTCCACACTCATAGCCTGGCCCTGGTTTGTGAGTGACCTCGGCTGGGCCATGGGCACTGAGAATGGCTATCAGGCTTCGGGCCAGTCCAAGAGCCCCTATAAGGTAATATTATCCCTGTTTTACAGATGAGAATGCTACGGCTCACAGAAGTGAAATAACTGCCTCCAGGTCGCAGAGTAAACACATAGGAAAGAGAGTAGCATTTGAACTTCAGTCTAGATGATCTCAAACCCCTCGAGACTCCTAGAAGCTGGAATTGCTTCTTCCCATCTGCCAAATGTCACTCATGTAGTTCCTATTGGTGGTGGTGGCTTTGGGTGTGTCTTCAACCCGACCACGTCCTTTCTCCAAGTGCTTCGACACATCCAAAGATTTACCTCTCTCTCAGGTCTGACTCCAGGAGGAAGCCCGTGATTCCTCCACTTACCTCCAGCCAGCCAGACGGTCCCACTGGTGTGGGGGTGCCACCTTCGCTTCTACCCTGTCTTATGAGGAGTGCTGTGAGGGACCTCAGCTTTGGGAGCAGGCGGAAGGTTTGCCGACCGGCTGGGCTACTTTGTGCTCCGCGACCCTAGGCATGGTGCAGGCCCTCTTGGAACCTCGGTTTCATTCTCCAGAGAACAGAGATAATAATACCTGCCTTGTAGGAATTCTTTAAAAGTATATAGTCCATGGCCCAGAGTAGGTTCTCAATTAACGATTAGCCAAATATTGTTACTTTTGCATATTGTCATGTGTCCCTTTCTGTAGCAGATCCTGTTTGCTGCCATGTCCACCTCAATGCAAGCTGACCTGATGTCCAACTGCTAACATTTCCACCCTTGGCCTGAGGCCTCTGTCTGGTCACTGCAGGCTATTCTCTCCACGTGCACGGCAGGCCAGAGGTACTGAGGAATTTACCCCTTCCTCTGCCACCCAGTAGTCCTCAGTCAAGGATCGATGGGAATTGTGGGTAACTCGCCAGACCCTTGCCCTTGCTTGGGGTGACTGCGGGACATATTCCAGAGATACTCAGCACAATTGAGATTCAGTTGCCAACAGAAGTAACTTTCTCAACAGCATGCCCTTGATGGGCTTCCTTCCCTTTTCTGTTTTATTCCCTGCTTCCTCCTGGTGTTTCCTCACTTTCTAAAAAATTACTTGCATTCAAATCCTTGTCTCAGGATTACCTTCCAGGGTAATCCAGACTTTGGCACTCTCATTATTTTATCAGCCCCTCCATGCCCCCTTCCCCCACTCCCCTTGCTCCTATCAAGAAGATGCCCAGCACAGTCTCACAGATAGTAGGATCTATCATGTCTGCATATTGCTGACAGAGTCCCTCTATTTTGGCCCCCAGGAATCCATCTCTTAGGGGCAAGGCCTCAAGGTTGGCCTCCGAAGCAGGAGCAAGTTACCCAGCACATCCAAGCTCCCTCTAACAGTGCCTCATTCAAGATAAACCTCGTCTCCGCTCAGATGATTAAAATGCATGGCGTTTGCATAGAGCACAGGGCTTTGTTCCGACAGCAAACAAGGGAGTCCGCCATATGCGGAGGCTTAGCTGCCAAGGGCTTCGCGTAGGAGGAGATTAGCCTCAGTGCTGGCGGAGAAAAGTTAAGATGTGTTCTCCTTCTGAGAAATGCAGTGTGTGGCCGTGATGGGGAGGAGGGCAGGTCTGGCCTTGCCTGACTGCCATCCTGTCTGCACATCATATCGCTCTGCTGTCCAGCGCACAAGGCTATGTCCTACCTGCCCACAAAAGAGCCAGGGAGGAAAAGAAGGGAGCTAAGAGGTTTTCGTCACCTACTGTGTGCCATGGACTTCACATGCATTATCTCCTCTAATCATCACAAACTCAGCAAGCCCAACATTATCATCTCATTATTCAAGGGAAGAAACTGAGTCTCAGGGATGTGATGCAGCCTATCCAGGGCAGGTCTCACAGTACGTGGAGGAGTCAGCCTTCACACTGAGGCTTGTCTGACTCCACTGTTCTTATTCTTTTCCTTCTCCCCTCACCCCAGTGAGGAGACAGTGTTGGTGAAAGGGCAGGTGGCATCAGCAATAAGCTGAGATCAGGATTCTTGGCTGAAGTGCAGGCATTGAATATTTTGGGAGGGTTTTACGGTCTGCATTTACCCCAAGCACAGGCATGACTGGGAAAGAGCCTTGGCCCATCTCCCCATAACCCTCTAACTATGCCCATGCCTTTGCTCCAGCTGTCCTCTGCTTGGGATGCTCCTCTCTGTTGTCCCTGCCCATCTTCAAGAGGCAGCTGTAGTCCTCCAAGAAGCCTTTCTGGCCCCTTCAGACCTCTCTTGCTTCTCTTCCCATCCATATGACCAGATCTGGGAGGAGGCAGCTGGTACGGAGGACAGCACCACCCCTGGGAGGGGGACTGTGGCTCTTGGTTCCACCTGCGACTCTCTGTGATCATCAGCAGGTGTCTGTGCCATTTGGGGTCTTAGTTTCTTCAGCTATAAACTAGAGAGAATAAAACCTGCCTTGCCTAATCCTGGGTTGTTTTTAGTATCAAATTAAATAATAGATACTAGAATGCTTTAAAATTGTGAATGTATAGTACACTTGATGATGACTTATTATACTGATATTTCAATACATAATTTTGAAGGTCTTTGCTCTGCTCCATTTTGTGTTGGGTTATCATACATTCACTAAAGAGGTATTGAGCACACATTAGATGATAGTTGCTATGCTGACTTGGGAGTAAAACAAAAACAATTCATAGTTTTTTGACCTTTCAGTCTAGTGGAGGAAGCAGACATAGATGAATGAATAAGTGAGTGAATGAATGAATGAAGTCAATAAAATTACCCTTTACTGAAACATTTAACTGTTAGTATGGTAGCAGACTAGTAATACTTAATTGGCACCTTCTCTTAAAAGTCTCATGAAGGTACACAAAATAACAAAAACTGACAATAGTACTATAAATCATGCCAAATTTGGGGGTGGAGTAATTTCAGAGCTCCGCCCTCTGCACATCCACCTTTCCCAAACTGAGGAAAACGACTTCACTTCCCACACATCCTGTTCCCAAATCTAGCATGTGCTGAACAGGAAAACAGTACTCTGCCAGGTTTGAGGACTTGGCTTCCAAGCCAGCCAGAGCTTGAGCCCTGTACTGCCCTCTCCTCCCCTACCTTCTGGTCCTCTCTTCTTCTTCTTTCTTTTATCTTTCTAACATGTACTCAGAAACAACAATCCTGAGCATGCAGCACAACAGGAAGCAGAGGAAGGGCTGGCACCTAGGAGCACTTAGACACTTCAGGAAAAGCCTTGTAAACAGGAACAGGACCAGAAGCATGTTGGAAGCAGAGCATGCTGGGGGGAAAGGAAGGTCTTTTAGGTAGTACTCTGAGCAATTAGTTTAATCCTGCTGTCCTAACATCTGAAAGTTGGTCCTAAAGAAGACCCTGCTTCAGACAGGTAAAATCACTCTGTTACAGAAGCTCACAAATGGAACTGGGGTGGGGGCCGTGGGGTGGGGGCACTTCCACTTGTGCTTCCCGTCTAAATCAGTGAGGAAGTCAACCATGCTTCCTGTTTGCAAAGGTCAGGTCTGTGTAGACCTCGCTCTATTCAAAGATGATGAAGCAAAATCAAATGAAACCTCCAAAGAAACAGAAAGATGGGATCTTTGAGAGATACTACAGCAAAAGCAAAAGGAAACATTGTCCTGAAAACTTGGAGAAAGAGAAATTTGAAAAGAAGTTAAGACCATTTCAGAGACCACCTGCTTGGTGTCCTCCACAAGGTGCTAGAGGACTTGGTTTATAGGAAGAACAGGGAGTAGGATGATGTAAAGGCAGAGATACAGAGGGAGTTGAATAAACTTGGGTGATATGGTAAGTTAACACAAAATAAAGTACCAAATTAAAATTCCCTTGGGATGAGAAAAGAACAGAATTGATTTTGCAAAAAACAGAATTAGCACTGAGGACCAATTTGAGCACCTCTCAAAGAATGTAGAGAAAGATGTGTCAGTGATGCAAATGATGGAAAAGAAAACGATAAATACAGAAGACAAGAATGGAGTCTAAGAATTATCAGTATTCCGGGGAGCAGGATATATAATAAAAATAAAAGTAACAAAAACATTATGGGGAAAAATTAATTAAACAAACAAAAAAAGCCAAACAAAATAATATCAACTTGAGTCAAAAACCAAAAAGAGATCAGTGATCTAGGCAATATTAATGAAAAGAAAAACCACAGCTAGCAAGATTTTGGCAAAATAAACTTCAAGGATAAAGAAAATATTGTATTAAAATTATGGAAGGAAAACAGATTGACAGCTAAGCTTAGCACCAGACATCAGAAAAAAAGGAGTTATCTAATGCTGAGGAAGATGGCAAGGGAAATAAAAGTATGTGATTTTCTATATTGAATAAAGAGAAATAAAAGATACTGCTTTGTTCTTAACTGACAATTACAGAAATAGGGTGTAACTGTTTATGTCACACATTTTAAGGCATGCATCAGAGAATTAAATTGCAAAGAGGATTTTAAACTTCTAAATTAATACAAAAGATATAAACAGAAGAAATTTGTTTACAAAGAGAGATAAAGAAAACATTGTTAAGAGGAAAATAATGCATAAATTTAAAAATAGAAAATGGAAAATTGGGCAACAGATTAAGGTCAAACAGAAGAGATATAAAATGACTGTAAACAGTTTAAATTATTCTATTGGCGTACAAAAAGCTAAGCTAAAATATAGTAAACATTAGGTATGTACAACTTACAAGAGATAAATCTAATTAAAGTAGTTAACACTTAGTGCATACTTGCCACGTGTATCACACTGCATTATCTCATCCAATGCTCCCAACAACTGTACCAGGCAGAGACATTGGTCCCCCGAGCAGCCTGCCCCAGGTGTAGGAGCTAACATGTAGCAGAACTTGGATTTAAACCCAATCTGATTGCAGAACACCGCTTCTTAAACAGTATCATCTACTGCATCTCAGGCAAAACTACACAGTCAAATTTAAAATTAAACGTCCAAAACATTTCAGGTAAACTCAAATTAAACATCCAAAACATTTCAGGTAAACTCAATTTAAAGAGAAAGCAAAGGTGACAATATTAATAATAGAGCAGAATTCAAGGCAAGAATCATTTAGCAAGGAAAAGGTTGGTCACTTTAAATTGATAAAAGGGAAAATCAACATTGAAGATTTAACAGTCATGAGTTTATAACAACCAATAAAATATCCAAATATTCAAAGCAATAAATAAATATTATAAATTCAAGGAGGAAGCAACAGAAATTGCAGCAGGAGGATAGATGGCATGTATAGACAAAAATAGTTGATAATGTTGTTTCTAGTTTCAGACATTCACACATAGGTGATTTAAAAAAGTGTATTTACAGAGGACATTCTGGTGACTGCCAGAGGGTAGGGTTGGGGATCTGGGAGAAAGAGGTGAAGGGTTAAAGAGGAACAAATTAGTAGCTGAAAGATGGTCATGGGGATGGATACGGAATATGGCATAGGGAATGTAGCCAGTAGTACTGTAATGGCTATGTGCAGAGCCAGATGGGTGAGAGAGTAATCGGGGGAATCATTTCATAAACTATATAAATGTCTAACCAATGTACTGTATACCTGAAACTAATTTTAAATAAATCAAAGAACAACAAGTGTTGGTGAGGATGTGGAGAAAAGGGAACCCTCATACATTGTTGGTGGGATTGCAAATTGGCACAGCCACTATGGAAAACAGTCTGAAGGTTCTTCAAAAAATTAAAAACGATATACCTTTGACCCAGCAATTGTGCTTCTGGGTATTTATCCAAAGAAAACCAAAATAATAGTTAGTAAAGATCTATGCATCCCTATGTTCATGACAGCAATATTTACAATTGTCAAGATATGGAAGCAACCTAAATATCCATCAACAGACAATTGGATAAAAAAGTTATGGTTCATACATACAATGGAATATTATTCAGCCATTAAAAAAATGAAATCCTACCATTCACAAAGACATGAGTGGACCTAGAGGTTATTATGCTGAGTGAAATAAGTCAGAGAAAGATAAATACCACATGATTTCACTTACATGTGGAATCTAAAAAACAAAAAGAACAAACTAATCAAAAACAGACTCACAAATATAGAGGATGACCTGGTGACGGCCAGGGGGGAAGCGGGTGGGGGACTGGGAGAAAAGGGTAAAGGGTTAAAG
Organism: Eidolon dupreanum; assembly: GCA_028627145.1. NCBI lineage: Eukaryota > Metazoa > Chordata > Mammalia > Chiroptera > Pteropodidae > Eidolon > Eidolon dupreanum. The sequence goes on from CM053502.1 coordinate 28,034,901, forward strand.
AAGTACAAATTTGTAGTTGATAGATGGTCACGGAGATGGGGAGCACAGCATAGAGAATGCAGTTAGCATTAATGTAATGGCTAGGTGTAGAGCCAGAGGAGAGAAAAAGCAATTAGGGGGATTGTTTTATAAACTATATAAATGTCTAACCAATGTACTGTATACTTGAAACTAATAATAAAATAAAGTTAAAAAAAAGTGTATTTAAAAATCAAGGAAAGGATAAACACAAAATTAATGATGATGGTTAATTCTGAGAGTAAGTAAATAATAGTACATTGATCAATGTGAATTGTTGGTAATGTTCTAATTCTTGAGTTGAGCAGTGAGTTCATAGGTGTTTATTACATTATGCTTTATAACTTACACATATATCTATATTTTTTTATTTTAAAAGATAAAAATGCTACAACAAAAAATAAATAAGGAAGAGATTTGAATAGAATAATACAGTTGAGTTGATGATATATAACATTTTTTCACTCCATAAACAGAATAATTTTATTCCAAATAATAATGTAAATATATACAATTTTTATTCTCTGACCATGATGACTAAAACTAGGAATTAGTAACAAAGTCTCAACAACAACAGAAATAGCTGCAACTAAGTGCTGCATGAAGATTAAAATCATCTTTATAAAAATGTTATGGCATAAAATAAAAAGAAAAAAACAAGTACAAAATATTTAGAAAATAATAAAAAGTAAAAAGAAAATTCATAAAACTAATGGAATGTTGTTAGAGCTATGCTCAGAGAGAAATTATTATACCCAGATGCATTCTTAACTAAACAGGAAAGACTAAGAAAAATAATTAAGGCAGCAACTGTGTAATATGTAAAGAGAACAAAACAGAAACCCATGAAAAGCAGTGGAAAAGAAGTAGTAAAGATATAAATGAATAAATTAGAAAACAGAAAAATAGCAGATTTAATAAAGAAATCCAAGAGCTAATTTTTTTCACAAAACCAATAAGTATGACAAACTTTTGGAAAACAAAATTAAGAAAAAAATGACAAACATAAACCAACAAAATAAAGGGTATGTAATGAAAATGGAATTTTTTTTATATATAAGAGATAAGTTTCTGGATGTTACCAAAATTGACTTTAGAAAGAAAAAACCCTGAGTAATCATAGAAGAAAATGAGCAGTTATGAAAGGCTCTTGGTCTAAATGGTTTTATGGGCATTTTTTTCTCCCAAATATTTGAAATTAGAAAGTTCTTGAACTAAATATCTGTTCTAAAACATGTAAAAAAAAAAAGATGGGAAGCTACTCACATTTTATTAGATAACACAAGTATAGTATTAAAGCTACAAACAAATTTCTCTTCTGCTTATAAAAGCCAAAGTCCTAAATAAAATGTCTGCAAATCAAATTCAGCAAGGTCAAGATGGTTCATACCAGGAATGTGAAGATGAGTTACTGAAGTAAAATGAGATGTGATGAAGCATAATAGTTAATAAAGTATAAAGGGAATGGATCAAATCAGAAAACTCATAGGCATTTGACAAAATGAAAACACTCACTGATAGTTTCTAAAAAATGAGTGAATTAAAAATGGAAGACACTTCCTCATCGTGCTAAAGAATATATATTTTAAAATAAGCACCAATTTCATAATAAATGGTGAAAATGGCATGGATCTTCTCATTGAAAATTAGGAAATAGGTGAGTATCATTATTATTTCAAATTGATGTACAAGAACCAGTCAATGTGGTATGGTGGAAAATATAAATTAGAATTACAAATATTGGAAAGAAGGAGACAAATTATCATTATTTGTAAATGATATGATTATTTATCTAGCAAGCTCTGAAATTATCAACTGAAAAACTGGTAGGCTTAATACAAATAAATATAAAATAAATTAATAGCTTTTCTAAATGCCAACAAGAATTAAAATTGAAACTGAAATTTAAAAATATTTTAGTCATAGTAACAACAAAAAAATAAAATTTTAAGGAATAGTTTTAATAAGAACTGTTTGGGACTAATGAGAACAAAATTATAAAACTACTGAGAGCGTAAAAGATGACTTAGATAAGGGAGATGTGTGCCATAATTTTACATAGGAAGGCTGAATAGTATAAACATATTAATTCCAAAACTAATGTATAGATTTTTTTTTCAGAATTAATTTAAAAAAATCATTCTGAAGATTATCTGGAAGAATAAGTGGTGAGATAAAGATATTCTGTGATAAAAGGGGGAGATCTTAAACCTCTTAGATGTAAAAACATTACGAAGCCACAATCATAACAGAAGCATGTTGATGGTGTAAAAAAATGAACAGACACTTCAAAGTACGTCAACAGACAGCTTTAAAACAAAATCCAACATACACACTCGGACACAAAGTATACTCTTATAGGCACATATTTAAATGCACACTATGACACAATTATATGAGAGAATATGTACACGTATGAATGCATATCAATCCACACACAAATACCTAACACCAATTCACATGTTAGTTGTACAAGACAGGATGTATCTAAGAGCAACAAAAGGAGGTGAAGCCACAGGGCCACATGAACTCGGAGGTGGGCGACGTCCTTCTTGGGTCAGATAGAGCTCTCTGGGGTTTGAAAGGTGGGGTGGGCCATGAACAATGAAGGCAATTTCAGGGTAACAGTTTCCATCACCTGACGTAATGCTCAGTATATTACATTTCGAGATGTGTTGAATTAATTAGTTAGATCTCTACTCTCTGTACTAGGCTATACTTGTCTTTGTAACACTTAGCAGTACCTGAAATCACATCCTGTGTTGGTTTATTTATTATGTCCATCTCTCTCGCTGGACGGGAACTTTGGATATTTTATCACCCCTAGAACAATACCCTGGGAGATGCTGCATAGGCAGTCATCAAAAATTATTTGTTGAATGAATAAAGAAAGGCAGGAGAAAGCTGTGGAAGGCACTGAATATTAAGCTCAGCAAAATGGCCTTCATATTGTTGGATCTGGGTCACCATGGGACACACTCATATTTGTAATGGAAAGGCGGCTTGTAGAGCATGTTTTTTTTTATGGCTGCTCTCTGTTTTTCAAACAAGGAAACTCTCCTCCCGGAGAGGAGAGGCTTCTATCATGGAAATGCATTGGAATAGCCACAGCAAGTCAGGAGACACTACCTGGATGGGAACCGCCAGATCAAAGAAGGATTAAAGCCTTAGGTGGGGGAAGGGTACACATTTCATTTTCTGGACTTGTTCAGGCAGCATCTGGGGCCCAGCTGATAATTCACAGATGCCCTCAGAGGTGAATAGAGCTCAAGGCAGAGCCAGCTTCCTGGCTGCATCAGGGAGGATCTTTAAACTCCTGAGGGTGAGAATAGGGGGCTTGTACCTGCCCGCTCTCCCCATCCTGTACCCACCTTTCATAGAGTCAGAGCACCTACCGTACCTCCCATTCCTGAAATCAATATGAGGTGCCATCAGGAGAGGTGAGGTGCAAACCCAGCCTGTCCAGGCCAGCCAACATGTGCTCTTCACCCACAGGTCTCAGTGGTGCTCCTGGGACATCAGGAAGCCTAGCCTAGCCGTACCTGCCTGTCATAACAAGTTCTAGCTGCTCAGGGGGGTGCTTTCCTCGACATCTAGGTCATTTTAAACTCAGACCTGGCCCAGGCCAACACTCTCAAATACAGTTTCTGGTCTGAGAGGCACCTGCTGTGCACTAGGAACCTTGCTAGGCACGTTACAATCATTATCCCATTTAATGCTAACAATGGCAATGCAATGTAAGTATCATTATGTTCATTTTACAGATTGAGAAACAGGGGTGCCGGGAGGAGGCAGGCAGGTTGAAGCCTGCATTCGTCCTCACTGGTCTGGCCCCTGCACCTCGCCTAGCAGCCTTCTCTGAAAAAAGACATGCCACCCTCACCCCTCTGCTCCTTCCAGGCCAGACTATTTCAAATTCCTTGAGTTTTTAAGTGAAGTTTTAAGTGAAGGACATCAGCCTTTTCTTGATCATGCAGCTCCTTCTTCTAGGCATGCCCTTCTTGCCCGGAATGTCTGGTGAACTCTTGTTTCAAGCCTCCAGAGAAGAGTCGCCTCTTCCATGAAGCCTTCCCGGGTCAAAATCTGGAAAACTTGGCTCTCCCTCTTCAGAGCCCCTGCACACTCCTCTATCCTGACACATGTGACACATGAGTACACTCACGCATGTGCATGTCCAGCTATTCAACTAGACTATAAGCTCCTTGAGGGGTGGGGCTCGGACTCCTTTCATAAATCCGGCACCTAGCCTAGGGCCGGGCACAAAATAGGAACTCCATAAGTGCTCACCAAATGACTCGCACAGATGAACTTGTTTTGAGCCCAGCTCTCTCTGGTTCCAGCACCTTGACAGCCCCCTCACATGCTCACACAGCAGAGGGTGTTTTATACACAACACAGGTCCAAATGGTGTTTGGGTATCTTAATGGCTTATGACAACTCTCACTTTACAAGCGTAAACGACATGATGTTTTTTTCTGCTGCTGAGGACATGATACCAGCGAAATTGCATCGCAACAAATAAAGTAATGGAGACAAAGAGATTTGAACATTTGTCCCATCTTATGAACCCAGGAACAGCGGACTCTTATTCATGGTACAGATCAGAATCAACACTGAGATCAAGCGCAGACACACGGCAGGGCTGGGACGATACTTGTGGAATGAATGAGGAAAGGAGCAGAACACGTTTCACCTCCTTTGTCAGCGCGGGGGGCAGCTCGTCCCTTTCACCCCACCATCAATACATAAACATGTCATACAGAATCTGAGTGGGTGCTCAGGGGTGGCAGGGAGGGAGAGAGAGAGAAGCCGGCCGAGGCTTGGCTTCCTTCCTGACGAGGCTTTGTGCTTTCGTCAAGCAGCAGCCTCCTAGGGCAGAAGTGGGAAGATCACGGGGTTTTCAGCCAGGCAGACCTGGACTCACATCCTGACTGCCACGAACAAGGCCTGTGACCTCAGACATGCCCATGGATTTCTCTGAGCCTGTGCCCTCAGCTACAAACTAGAGATAAAAACATCTGCCCCAGAGAGAACTATGGGGATTCAAGATGATCCACATAAACTTTTTTAAGTATTGAATAATGTAAAAGCACTTCGTCAGCTCTAAATTTCTGTCCACATACAAAAAAAATTCACATCATCATTATTTTCAGCTTAGCCTCCTCATAAGGGGCGGAAGCACAGACAGCCTTGGTGACTCGTCATGAAAACCCGTGTGGACTTCTGTGCTGGAGTCTTACAGCGGAGTCTCTGGTCACTTTGCCAGCCTCAGGGCACAGACAGGGAGCCAGGAGGCAGCCGGGGCAGAGCAGGCGCTGGCCTGGAGCCCTGGCATGCCTCCTGTTTCCACCCTTGGGAGTTCCTCTCCCACTCTCCTGGGACCATTAAGTTACATATCCTGGAAAGGTCCTGACCTGGGGCCTCCTCAAAGGGAAGGCAGCCAGCACCACGGCCAAAAGGAGACAGTATTGGCATACCCGCTGTGTGCCAGGGACTGCGCTGGGCAATTCTCAAACGCGCTTTCTCTAACATTCACAACAGCCCTATGAGATGGATGGTACCCATTTGATAGGTGAGGAAATGAGGTTCGAAGAAGTTAAGTATGGCTGCTGAGAACACACGGCTTGTGGGTGGGGAAATGTAAGTTGGACTCAGTTTCTGTCTGATTCGAAAACCCCTTTCCCTCGTGCCATAGCATCCTTAGATTTGCACGTGCCGGGCCCTGTGCTGGGCAGCAGCGGCTGGACTCAGGGAACCCCCAGTTGATTGGACGCCGTCTCTTTATTCAAGAAACTCGCAGTCTCATTGTGGGAGACAGGGATGAAAACCAGAGTTCAAGTGTGGGCTCCTTTACAGTCTTTCTCTGTGATCTTAGGAGGTTCCTGGAATGAGCCCTGGGACCCCCCAAGAGGCACCTTATTCCCCAGAGAGCTCTGCAGCAATAGGGAGGTCTGGGTCTGCCAAGCTTCGGGTGAAAGGGTCCTCCTGTCTCTGCCATTCTAAACTCTCTCTGCTCGGAGTCCCTTCACCATTCTAGCCTCTTTGCTTTGTCGAGGGGGAGGGGGCGGTGCTTACAGACAGCACCTTCCTCCACAACAGACTTGGAGGAGTGGTAGCTGTCGTCCCCTTGGCCAACATCCTTGCTCTCCCCTCTTTGGCACACACAGCAAGTTGCATTTCCTGCCTCCCTGGTGGACGCATGCGCCATGTGACTGAATCCTGACTGGTGGAGAGGAAGTGAAGGCGATGCCCACGCAGGCCTGGCCCACCGAACCTCCACGCGTAACCCTTCCTCCTTCCCTAACCACCCTTTCCGGAACACCTGGCTGTGTCACAGCTTTTCTTCTTGAAACCTGGAACGCAGAGGTGGGGCGCCTTCCCCAGGCTTGGCTGAACTTTCGCAGAGAAAGCAGGACACCCTGTCTCCTGCCTCCGTACACACACCGCTGGCCCCGTTGTGGATCCCCGAGGGCAGAAACAAAGCCCACTTGCTCTTCGGGCTGCCTTGGCCCAGCCGATCCACACTGAGCTCACACTCCACGCAGCTCCAGCCTTCTCCCACGTCCACATGTTGCTGCGGAGGCTTTCTGTCCAGTGCACAGTTCTGCCTAGGGAGTGCAAGCAAGGAGGCTCCTGGAGCTGTGTCACAGTGTCAGGACACCAGTCAGATGCTGGGGATGGATTGGAATAGTAGCTAAGCCACTCTCAACTGTGTGAACTTGGACAAACCACATAGCCTCTCTGAGCCTCAATTTCCGCATCTGGAAAATGGAGGTAATACTCTCTACCTTGGAGGTCATTAAGATGGTTAAATAGGGTCTAGACAGTAAACTGTAAAGTGCTTCCTGTGTCAGATGAGTCATTTCTGTGGGAAAGAGAAAGCGGGCCCTGAATGAACTGGAGCACTAAACCCCGAGGCTTTGTTTAGATTTGGGGGTTGGGGTCGGAAGGGATGGAAGCAGAAGGGAAGAGCACTGCCCCAGGGGGAGGCTGAGAGTCAGGAACAGCTCCATCCATCGCAACCAGGACACGCACCTTACCAGTCACAGAGCAACTCCTGCTTGCTCGCATGTTTCCCTCAACAGCTCTGTGAGGTGCTACCTTTCCCACTAAGGTGAGGTGGAGAGAAGTGGAGGGACTTGTCCAAGGTCAAGCCTGAGGGATTAGCTCTAGGTCCTCTTCTCTTCTTTAGCTATACCCACTCTACTGGCGATTCTCATCCATCTCGTGGGTTTGAATATCAGTCACCCAGCGATGACTGCCAAGTGTGTACCTTCAGTCCCAATATCTTCCCCGGCACCTAGACTACACACAACTGTATGCTGAGCGTGTCCCCTCAATGTCTAGTGGGCACCATACCTTCCTAAAAGAGTCCCAGTTCTTTCCCTCAAAACCTGCATCTCCCATATTACACCCATCACAATTAATGGCAACTCTGTTCACGTTGCTCAGGCTAACATCCTGGAGTCACCCTCCTCATGCTCTCACGACTGCTCGTCTCACCTATCTGCAAATCTCTCTTCCTTCAAAACAGATCTCCAGTGTAACTGCTTCTCACCACCTCCACGGCCACCCTTTAGTCAAAGCCTGCCATCTTTTGCTGAGTTACTGCAGAAGCCTCCTAGCAGACCCTCCTGCTTCCGCCCTTGTTCCTTATACTGTCTTTTCCACAAAGAAACTAGAAGTGATTTTCACAAGACATAAATCTGATCATGTCATTTCCCTGCATGGAATCCTTCAACGGCTTCCCCTATGCTTGGAATGAACTACGAACCCTGCTTGTGGCCTCGAATCTGGTCCCGGCTGCATGGCCAACCTCACCTCCTTCCACTTCGCCATCATTGCTTCTCCCGCATCCCTTCATGCATCCCCAGCGACCTTACTTTGCCCAGACACCTAAGCACCTCCTGCCTCAGGGTCTCTGTACTCATTGACCCCTAAATGCAGAATATGGTGCCATCTCTCAGATGTCCACAGGAACGGCGTTCTCACGTCATTCAGGTCTCTGCTCAAATGCCACCTTAGAGAAGAGCTCCCTGATCGCCTTTCTAGTATCCTGTATCCCACTTTACTTTCCTTGAAAGCACTAATCACTACCTACCATTACGTATCTGTCTGTCCATTTGCTTTTTGTCTTGTCTCCCTCCATTAGAATATAGGCTTCATAAGGACAGCGACACCAACCCTTATACTTTGTTTTCAATTCTCAGCATTCAGAACAGGCCAGGAACATTGTAGCAACTCTATAAGTATTTGTTAAATAAGTAAATGCAGCAAGGAATAAATAGATGAGTCAATGAACAAAGGAAGCAACTGCATCCGAGGTTTCCTACCGTGGAGTCCAGGGCTCTTGTTTAAAGACAGTTTCCCCGTGGTGGCTGCAGAAAAGCACCGGGGGAACTGGACCCAAGGTGGCCACGATCCAGAGGGTTAGCCTCCTCAGTGATCTGGAACTTCACTTAGGGAGAACAGTTTAAGCTGTCTGGTCACGTGGCTGAGGCTCTCCCTAAGTGAAGTACTCCAGCTAGGATAGCAGTCATCTTCTCCCCAGTTCTCCTGCCTACCCTAAACTTGCCTGAAGACAGAGCCCTGCGCCTAGCAAGAAGAATTTAATCAGCACTGAGCAGATGTGGGAATCTTCAGCTCAGCCCCGATCAGAGCTGGACCGGCATTAATGGCCAAGGGATGGGGAGAGAGGGCCTCCGCTGAGACTGCCATGTGCTCAGGCCAAACCGCACACGCCTTGGGCATCATCCTCCAGAAAGCATTTTCAGGGATCCCAGTGGACATCCCAGTGCTTTGCTGAAATAGCCTCTTTAATTATACAACAGCAGGTGACAAAGACTAATCTTCTTCAGCAGAAACTCCCTGGTGCTTGGTGTGCTTCTCACAGTTGAGTCCATCATTGCAGAGGCCCAGACTCTATGGGCTGGAAATTGAGCTTTTCTCGCAGCTGCCCGTGGGAGCTGCCAGTGTGGGGGGCTCGGGTCAGAGGGGTCCAAACCAGTCTGGCAGGGAGATATCACAGCTAGCGCTCAAGTAAGGGCCTTGGGTCTTTACGTGTCCAACTTGGGGTGATCTGCATTGTTCCACTTTAAGTTTGGGGTCACTTTTCGGCCCTGGAAAATATTTTACTTCATGACTCTGAGAGTGATGTTCTCTGAAAGGAAAGGGGCAGGGCCAGGAAAAACCTTCGTGGGGCATCTTCCACGTGTTAAGCGTTTCCTACACATTTGCACCTTTAACCCTGTGAACTGGGCAGTATTGTTGCCATTTTTCAGATGTGGAAATGGAGGCTCAGAGAGAGGTGAAGGGCTTTTCCAAGGTAAGACAGAATTTTCCAGATTCCCAGATAAAGACCACTCATTGGCTCGAGGGTTGCCTCCATGGGAACCAAACTGCCTGGGTCCTTGGACCCCCACCCAGGGGTTTCCACATATCATCATCTGCTCAGAGATCCCATCTCCTCTGCTCTGAATGGGCCAGTTACGCCATGGGCAGGGGCCGGAAGGGTTTGGCATGGTGCTGAATGGAGGCTGGCTGGGAACAGAGGACTACAGAAGCCCTGCAGAGGGACCAATCACTCTGGTTGAGAGGAGTAGATGGGCCCAAAGAAACCATAACAGTTCTGAGACAAGGGAAAGACATCTCAGGCAGAGGGCGCAGCATATACAAAGCCCCAGAGGCACAGTGAAAAGCCAGAGAGGGCAATGGTTTGGGAGGGTTCTTGGGGAGGGTCCTATCAATTGGGCACCTCATTCTGCCAGTAGTGGGGCCCTCTGAGGTTACTGGGCAGGGGGGGCATGCTTAGAGCCTCATTTTCAGATTATTTGGACCACGGAACGCAGGACAGATTGGAAGGGCTGAGCCTAAAGCCTGCTCCCTTCTTTTAGGAAGACAAGCCTCCAAAATCTTTAGTCTTAAGAAGTAAATTTAAACCACCTGGGGACACAGAAATTAAGGTTCCTTGGTGCTGGCGACATCCCCCCACTGGCCACCTCCCTCTACTTCCCTCAGTCTCCTGTCTGGGAGCCATTCTGGAGGTGACTGCCCCAGCAAACGCAGGTGGTGGGGAGGCCACAAAGCCTGGTGGGACCAGGGCAAGAGGCTGTCCCTGCCCAGGCAAACATGGAGCCCGGAGTGAGAGAACTTGACCTGAGGCCAGGAAGACTGCAGAGGGAAAAGAAAAGAAGGGTGGCACAGGTCGTCTGAGAAAAAAAGGCACCAACTTGGCCCTAATCTCCCTCTCACTGAGTGAGCTCAGGAAAATTCCTTTCTCTCTCTGGCTTCAAGGTCTCTGTCACTACAGTGAGGGGAGGATGCTATGGTATTGCTGACAATCTGGAAGCAGCCAAAAGCTGTAGCTCAAAGCCTGCCTGACTGCCTGTCAGTTCTCCCTCCTCCCTTCCTTCCACAAAGTGCCATGAGATGCCTACTCTGTAGGATGCTCTGAGTGAGGCTCCATGGCTGCAAAGACAGATAAAAGTACTACCTGTTTACTAAAGCATTTCTATACGCTGTTAAGTGAGAAAAGCATGCTACAAAAGAGGATGTCATATTTGTGTGTCTGAATTTTGTGGGTATGCGTATATAACAGATATACAATAACAAACATGTTGAATAGAAAACTGGAATGATATCTACTAACCGAGCTGTTATTTGAGTGGTGATGATATTTCTTTTAAACTTTGGAACTTTTTTTCTCCCAATTTTTTGGCATTATACTTTATTACTTTTGAAATTAAAAATC
>CM053502.1:28046168-28098701 GCA_028627145.1 Eidolon dupreanum
ATTCTATTACCACGTGGCTATCTTTAAGGGAATAGGGAACTAAAGCCAGATCTCGGCACGAGTAGTGGGTAGAGACAGGCAGATTCTGGGTGGCCCCTCATTTGATAGGCCATCACTTGCCTTATTTCACCAAAGATAATCCCGCCAACTACATTTCTAGGGCTCAACAGGGGCCCCAAAATAATGCAGATGTTGTCTTTAAGCAAAGTGATTCATGTTCAGCCATGAATTCCCATTACAGGTGCCACAGTGCCCCCAGGGAGGACAAATCCCTAGTTCCCTCCTATCAAAGGACATCACTGCCCACCTGCTCAGCCAAGCCAGAAACAGCGGCGTCATCCCAAGTCTCCCTCTTCCGCTCTAATCAGCAGATCGCAGTGACTTTACCCCAGACACACATTTCTATTTCGATCTGCTCTGCCCACCCCTTCGTTTCCACAACCGCTGCCTTGCTCTGGTCTCCACGGTCCTTGCGGGGACCGTGCACTCAGTCTCCTGTTTTCCCTAACTCTAGTCTCACCCCCTCCTGCTCATCATCTCCTATTCCACCAGCGTGCTCCATCTGAAACACCAATCTGACCTCGTCATGCCCGAGCTCAACACCCTTCGGTAACTCCCTGTGGCCACCTCAGAGCAGAGTTCAGCACGTTAGCTGGGCACATGAGACCTACAAGCCCAGTGCCTGGCCCCAGCCACCCCACAGCCTTGCCTCTCGACACCTCATTCGGACTCGTGCTCCAGGCCCCGAACTGAACCTCTTGCGGTACCGAGAAGACACTGAGCTTTCTCAGTCACTCCTTCATTTACTTCCCCAGCCATTTATCCAACTGCGTAGCCCCTGTCGTATGCTAGGCACCCCGCTAGTCATTGTGTTTATGAAACTTACATTTTAGCTGGTGGTGAGGGATAGGACGACATTCAGATATATGTATCAGGATGAGAAAAAAATAAAGCAGCAGAAGAGGGCTGGGGAGTGCCCTGGGGTGGGGTGCGACATGTGAGCTCTCTCAGACAGGTGGGCAAGGGCTTCTGACGAGGGAGACATGAGCAAAGAGCTGAGGCCACCACAGGGATGTCTAGAGGAAGAGGACTTGATTCCCACAGACCTTACCTCGCCCCCTTCCCTCTGCTTGTAACTCCATGTGCCTCTCCTCCGGCCAGCTCTCACCTGAGAATGGGCGTGACAGTCACCTCCTTGAGGACATTCAAAGAAAATCAACCGATCTTTGTATGCCTCTATGGTACCCTTTACGATTTCAGTCCCAGAACTTCAACACCGAGGAACTCAATTTTTCTGTCTCTATTCATTCGTTCATTCATTCATCCATTCATTCATTTCTTGAACAAAAACTGCTTGAATAGCCCCTGGGGACCAAGCCCAGTGCTCTGACTTGGGATGCATCGGTCACCTCCCCTGAGTTCCTGGGAGGCGGGGAGGGACCTTACTGCTCACCTCATTATCTGGTGCCAGCACAGCACCTGGCCCAGAATGGCTGCGGGCAAGTATTTGCTGAGCGAATAAACATTTGAGATCATTTTATTGAAATACTTCAGAGTAAATTTGGAGACAGGCAATCCTCTACTCAAGAGTAATTTAATAACCACAAATGCCTTTAACACAGTGGGGAGGGGAAAAAAATAGGTGTGTGTTTCCCTTATTGCTGCTGTTAAAATAAATGGCATTTTAAAATAAAGTGTCCCTGTACAGCATATAGAATGTGGCCACATGATGAAATAAATAAATATCTGGTGAAATTATGCTTTGCAAAATAGACTATTTCTGGCCTTTTGGTTATTAAATTTAATCATTTTTGAGCTGTGCCCCACTCTTTTTCCTAGAGGCAGGTACACTTTTGATTAAAATGTGGGCCCCAGAGCACTTTCACGGGGGAGGGCTGAGCTACATCCCCAGAGGAGCTGTAGTGAAACAAGCGAACAGGATGATGGGGCTGAGGCAACAGTCACAATTTGCGTCTCGCTTGATGGACGTGTTTACTCCCAGACAGAGTGCACGGCAGTCACGGGGCGTATGGAAATCTTGCAATTAAGGTGAAGTCTAATTAGTGACCACATATGCAAAATACAAAGGGACCTCCTGTGACAGACACTGGTTGGCTCTGAAACGTGATTATCGCACTCCAGTCCCTGCCTCAGCCAGCCTTCAACTGAATTACAGGAGCTGGGGGGTGGGGGATGCATCTTATCGCCATACATGGATTCTCTGGGGACAGCTCTTCCTTCACAGTCAGTCGAGACACCTCGGTCCCCAGAGGAGCGCACCGGTTTCTGAATCCACCAGACTTGGATTTGAATTCTGACTCGGCCATTATTTCCGCTCTGGCCTGGGCAGTCTCATATTCCTAATGGGAGTGGTGATGATCATCTCAGAGGGCCAATGAAGGATCAAGAAAGGGCTTGGTGGGGACTCACTTCAGGGAAGTCGCTCACCAAATTGGGTCAAATCTGCTGTCTTTGCCCCCAGCACATCCATGCAGGTGAGACTGCGTCATAGCTCAGGATGGAACCCTGTTGGGGGCCGGAGGCAGGAGCTGGGGCGGGATGGACTGTTACTACTATATCCTCCACTGTGCCCGCAGGACCCAGGATAGGCTTCCTCTCAACCTTTCTGTACTTAAGGACCTAACTCCACACTGAGAAATTAATTTTATGTGTCCACAAGGGCAAACCTGGCATAAGCTATTTCCCCCTTAATCCTAACAGTGCTCAGGAGCTGAGGCAGCAGAAGGGCTGTGGAGCAGACACTGACGGCGAGTGAGGCTTGTCAGATCCGGAGTTCTCGCCTGGAGACAGCAATGTTTCCTGAGCTGGGACTGGGGTCAAGAGGTGATTTCAAAACCATCGAAGAGAGCCCAGAAGTGTGTGGCATCAATTTACATTCCTATAATATTTTACAGTTTAAAAAGTGTCTTCAGCTGATCCCACCTTTATTCCTCTCTAGAGCTTGTGGGTGGGGGTGGGGGGTGAGGTAACGCCAACCCCACTTGACGTTGAGCTGCAAGCCCAGGTCTGCATCTCAGGTACATGAAACCCCACCAGGCATAACATATTGGGAACTTTTTGTTTTCCGCTTTTTACTTCATATCTCCTTTTTGTTTGTTTAAAATATTTAAATGTTTATTAAAACATTACAGAGGCCTCTTTTGTACTCTTCCTCATCCCATCCCTGAGAAGGACTCTCCCAGAGCTGGGATGTGTCTTTCTGCCCAAGTTTTCAAACTTTGACTGCACATCTGTATGTCCATAAACAACCTATAGTCTTACTTTGCATGTTTTAAGATTTTACGTAAGTAGTCTCAAACTCTAAGTTTCATTCTGCCACTTACTCCTTTCACTCCATATTATGCCTTTGAGATGTATTTTTGCCGGCATATGTAGCTCTGGTTCATTTTTAGCTGTATGGATTTTCACTCTACAAAGAAAGTCAGCGTGCGTGTATTTGTGTGTGTGATGTGTATAACGAGCCTATTGTTGGACTTTTGCTTCCACTCTTTCTACCGTCCTGTGTTGCTTTACAAAGGAAACTTGCACACGATGGTGAACCTTGAACACACTGGAGCCTAACCAGAGGAACAGAAACACTCCTCTGACTTTGTCACATAGTGTGGGGCCTGGCATCCCAGGGGCTCTGTCAATGGTGATTATGAGAAGGCACTGAGGCTGTGATGAAAGAACAGTGGACTTGGTCTCCGAAGAACCTGGACTTGAATCTTGACCCTCTCACTCATTAGCTGTGTGACCCTGTGCAAAAAATCTCACCTCTCTGGACTGCAGCATCTTCATCAGGAGAAATAGACAGTTACACCAACCTCCCAACACTCTTATTGTGGTGACTGAGTATATGACGTTTTTCATGTGGATCCTGACAAATAGGAAGAGCTCAGCAGAGCTAACGGAAAGACTCTCTGATCTGGGCAGAGGCAAGCTCCTGTTGGCTGCCCTTCTCATTTCGAATTAGGAAGTCTGGATCAAAAGTTCAGTCTTAAAAAAACGAAAGAAAAAGACTGAGAGAAAAAGAGAACTAAAGAAAACAAGCCATCTTACAATCATGACTTAAAACCTAGGGGAGCCCACCCCACCTCCCAATCTGGCCATGGTTTCTAGTCTATCTGTGCCTTTGGTTGGCCAACACTGGAAATCTCCAGAGGATGTACTTAGTCTTGAGCCAGGCTTCTTGAAGGGCAGCTCCACCCTGCAAAGCCCACCTGCCCCTACTGGGCCTTGTGAAAGGCAGCCCAGGCGGGGCGACAGAGGGTTAAATCTCCTCCTCCTCCAAGAGATTGGAGGCAATGAGGTTTTCTGCTTAAATGGCCTATAACTATCTCCCCAAGCTCTGTAGCTCATACGAGTGCACAAATCAGCAAAATGAAAATAATTTAAAGAGCCATTGGAAAGAAGAATTCCAGACTCCCTCCTTCTGCCTGCAATGATAGCCTCTCAGTAGCAGCTCTCATTTTTCATATCCAGGGCCAGGGGCTTCTCACCAGTTTGGAGAAAGTGCATCAGAGGCTGCAATCTGCTCCCTCACAGGAGGGAGGGGCGGGGGCACAGGAGCACTGTACCCCACCTGGAGTACTTTGTGGTTTCCAAACACTGTCCCGGCCATGATGATGCTGCCAGGGCCACACCAACTTGCGGAGGTCAGCGTAGCAGGGACAATCACGCACTTATAACTGAGAAACAGAGGCTCTAGAACGGAAGTGACAGACCCAAAATTCCACACAGGCACAGCAGGATGGATGCTCCTGGCTAGGGCTCAGCGCTCAGCGCTCAGCGCTCCTGCTTCTCTCACACTGAAAGAGAGGGCAGTGCCTGCTAGTGAGCACCCCCACGTGCCTGCTGTGCGCGTGGCCCTTGACGCAGCAGCCCTAGAACATCAGCACTGTTATTCTTGCTGTATGGCCGATAAACATGAGGACGCAGAAGGCTGAGTAACTTGGCCAAGGTCATGCTACTGAGAAGCGATGGAGGAAAGGTTCAAACTCATACTCTCTCCACAGCACACTGTTTCCATGGCGTTGAGTAAGTGCTCAGGAGAGACCAACAGAGAGATGCGTTCAGCCTGCAATCTGCCCCCTCCCCAGCTCTGCCTCTGCCGCCCCTCGTGGGCCTGCACAGAGTGGGTGCAGGGCATGGGAGCTGCACGAAGGAGGTGCTGCTTCAGACACCATCCCCTGGGCACTCCCTATCTGGACCCTGCATTATGGTGCTCACCGCCTGGTTCCCACCTAGCAGTGCCCGCACCTAAGAACGAAGGTAAGCCAGCACCAGCCCCTCATCATCTCTCACCTGGGTTATTCCAAAAATCTCCTTGACTCTTTCCAATCTCCCTCCAAACCACCCACCGCATTGGTGTCAACATGATCTTTCAGCAGCTGTCCCTGGTCTTCAGAGTCTAGCACCTCAGCCTGGGACCAAGGCCCTCCATGAGCTCACTCCTACACACCTCTCCAGCCTCCTCTCCCAACACCAGCGTCACCTCTACTCCTCGAAACACCTACCCTCTTTCACCTCTTGCCCCTTGCTCACAATGACAGTAAACATTTACATAGTGTTTACTATGTGTCAGGTAAATTCTAGGTGCTTTATAAGAAATTAACTTACTTAAGGCACACAGGAGCCTAAGGCCTGCATTTTATGGAGGAGGAAACTGAGGCCCAAACCAATTCAATAACTTGCTCAAGGTCACAGAGCTGGTAAGAGCCCAGAGCCAGGGCTAGGCAGTGTGAGGTCAGAGTCCTCAAACGTAACCACTCCCAAGTCTTCCCCTGCTTTCTAGACCTAGTGACACCCTATCCTGGTGGAACAAGATCAGTGTAGTAGTGGAGGCCGAGCTAACCATTTCTTACAATGGTTGAAGGTTGTTCACTTCCCTTCCCATCATAGGTAAGGGACTTTTCAGTGTCACAGCTGACGTGGCACAGACCACCGGCCCTGGTCAGTCGCTCCCCTTAGGGCCCACCAACCAACAGGAAATATAAGATGTGTAGAAAAGGGAAAGATCCGCTGCGATTAGTCTCAGCCTTTGGATGTGAATCTGCCGAGCCAGTGTCGGCACCAAGAAACGCTGTGTCCAGCTTATCGCCTCGGTGCCCTGTCTCTCTGCCCGAGTATCCTTCAACATCAGGGAGGTCTCCTGACACCCTTTCTTGATTGCTCAAGGTCTTAAACCCCCAGGCAGAAAGAAAAGCTCTGGTCCCTGGTTCCTACAGCCCTTGGTCCCCAGGGGCCAGGATTCTAGGGAGAGCTCCATCTCATCAACACCAGGCCCTGTGCCGTGCCCAGGGACTCAGAGAACACACAGTGGCCCTGCCTTGGAGGGCTCATGGCCAGTGAGAAAGATGGCACAATGACAATACAGGCTGATGAGACCGGTAGAGGTCATGAGAGGGCGCTCTGGAGCAGCGAGAAGAGTCCCCAACCCAGGCTGGGGCAGGAGCTTGCAAACCTCCTGGAGCAGGGACAAGCAGAAGTCGAAGGTCATGAAGCGGAGTGGGCAAGGAAATGCAGCTAGAAGAAACAGCTTGTCAATGTAAGATCTAAGATAGCTTACAGCATGGTCATTAGGGCACCAGGCATTGGCCAGTTGTGGCTCCTTCTAGTCACAGCTGTGCCATCTGGGACAAGTTATTCAACCTCTTTAAGTCGCTTTCCTCATCTATGAACTGGGAATGGTGATAATAATCTGCTTCACAGGGTTGTGTGAGAAATAACAAAGAGTTCCTAGCACATAGTAAGTGCTTAATAAATATTGGTTAATTAGAAAATATCCATAACTATGTATCCTGCACCTAGCAAACAGTAGGGGCTCAGGAAAGCAGAGAGATGAGTTTACAGTGTCATGACCTCATTTGCTGACAGCCAGAGGGAAAGAGACAACTAAGACAACACAATACAATGCTGAGAGTCCAATACCCGGCAGGCTGGGCTGGGAGGTTTGGAAACCTGCAGAAGAAAAGGAGTCCTCAGAAGAGGGAGAAACAAGCCCTTAGGGAAAGTGATATTTGAGCTGAGTCATCAAGCCTGGGGAGTAGAGGCTTTCCACAGTTAACGACCCAGAGGCAGGGAGAGAATGAGTTAAGGCCCCAGACAGTCCAGGCTGGAGGAGCTGAAGGCAGAGGTGGCAGAAGGAGCCCTGGAAGAGGCAGCTGCAGAACCGTGCGATTGTTTAGCGCTTGAGGGTGCTACTCCCTGCCCAGTGCTGTCAGGGCAGGGGGAGGGGGGTGTGTTCACTGACACCCACGGGATGGCACAAGGCAGTTTATATCTGTGCTGGCACATTGTCAATCTCAGAAAAAAAGTTTCAGTTGGTCCAGTATTCCAAGGTGGGGCAGGGTAGGTACACGGCAGGGTGGGGCTGGGGCGTGGTGTGAACAGACCACACAACCCCAGTGATCACTGCAGTTCAGACCCTAAAGCCTCCAGAATGACCCCGATAGGGATGCTTCATCTCTGCCAAGGTCTCAGCAGGGCCTCAGGCACCCACGAGCAAGAACTGCTGAGGAATTAATGGCAAGGAATCAAGGACAATGCTACAGGAAGAGCCACCTTGGTGTTTGCTCCCTGTGTGGCTTCCCTGATGGCTGCTGCCATAGGTCAGGGGTGGGCGAGGGGTCCAGTGTGCTTGTTGGCAGTTTGGGCTCACTAAAGTTTTCTGGGTGACTTTTAAATGCCCTTCCTGAGTGTGGGGGTGGGTGGTGGGGGTTCCTTGCTCAGATTCTTCCTACAGAACAATCTGTATGGGTGTGACCTGGGTCTTGGACATTTAATTATCTCCACCCTCTCAAAACTCCACTGGCCTGCTCAGGACCCCCATAGCCTGTCCCTAGCTAGGGACTAAGGGAGAGAGCCGCCTTCCCAGCACTAGGATTGAGCTACAGCAACCCCGGCGTTTGTCACTGCTTCATCTTTGGAATCTTACTTCAGGCCTGGATTGGGGCCACAGCCTCCGAATGAGTCTTTGATTTTTGTCATTTATTCATTCGATAATTTTTAATGAGCATATACTATATGCCAGGTGCTGGAAATAGAGCAGTGAACAAAACAGAAACGAAGATGTTAAAGTGGATAATGAATGTAATTATGATAAAGTTTGCGAATTGTTCTAAGAACAGGGAGAGAAAATTGGCAAAGCATTTTAGATGTTTATCAACAATTCTGGTTATTGTTTGTTTATTTGGGGTGTGTGAGTGTTGGTGCAAAGACAGGAGGTGGGTGTCTGGGTTTCGCTTTCTTCTCCTTCACATCCTAGACACTAGAAATAGACACAGAAAATGACTGAAACAGGGATGATTCACCCAAGTGATTCCCGAGATTTTAAAATTCACTCGAAATGGCCCTCTTCATCACCTCATCTAATGGAAGGCAGGCGGCCAATCCCACCTTGCATGTGGGAAAGTTAGTCTCAAAGTGATGGGACTCACCTCCAAAGTCATGCAGCATTTAAATGGCTGCAGAGTTGGCCGTGAGGCTCAGTCACTGTCCCTCCTTCCTCTCCATCCACAGCTTCTGCTGGTCATGGCCCATGAGTTTGACATCACCATGATGTAATTACGTGTCACTTACCACAATTACAATATGGAAAAGTAGCATTGTTTAGAACAGTGGTTCACAAAGTGTGGCCCCCAGACCAGCTGCATCAGCATCACCTGAGAACCTGCTGGGAATGTAAATTCATGAGGACCACTACACTAGCTGAATCAGAAACTCTGGGGCAGGACTTGGGATCTGGCTTTTAACAAGCCTTCAAGGTGATTCTGAGGCAGGCTATTGTTTTAGAACCACTGATACAGAGAAGAGAGCATTGGATTTTGGACTTTGCCTCGTGAGACTTGGGTTTAAGTTTCATCCACTTAATACGTGACTCAGAAAATTCAAATTACCCTTTGTTATAGCCTGTTTCCTCATCTTCAAAATAAAGATACATCATAGAAATTGCTCTGAGAAATCACGAGAAGTAAGATTTGTTAAAGTCTTTTATATTATTAGTCAACATGATAATAAAGCCATTCATTAATTTATTCAATAAGCATTTATTGAATACTGAGTCTGCTGGATCCAGGCCTCCCATGCTGGGAGCACCCATTCTGCTGTCGTTTAGAAACCACTGGGCTAAGGCTCAAGCCAGCAGTTCAGTTGGAAGAGACAGGGGTTGAGTCTATTGTAGACAATCCTTCACTTTGGTTCTTTACATTTTAAAATGCAAAGGGCAGGGCTGCATCTCTGGTCTGAGGACAGGTGACCACCCTGCTGGCAACCTGAAGCAAAATGACATGGATGTGGCCAGGATGTATTCTGGGCCAGGCTCCTGGTAACACATTTTTTACTTGGGATTTCACTGAATCCTCAGAGGAAACCCTCCGATGCTGTGTTATTGGTGCTCTACTACCAGGAGGAAAAGAGGCCTAGAGAGGGACGTCACTTGCCCAAGGCCTCAGAGCTGGTCAAGATGTCCAGAGTTGGACATCACCATGTCTGATGAAAGGGTGTGTCAGTGAAAGGAAGGCCATCTGTGTAGACTCAGGATGCTAGGAGCTGAGCACTTCCCCAGGTGCTTTTTATGCCAGGAGCTTCCTAGTATGCTTTTCCATTTTGTCCTCTCCACACTGCAAGGGAAGAATCACTATCTGCATTTTTCTGATGAGGAATCAGAAATTCAGGGAAGGCTGTGACTACCTAGAGAGATGCAGCCTGGATTCAATCCTAGAGCATTCTGACTCAGAGCCCCCCCCCGCCCACACCCCCCATCTGTCCATGGCTAGG
Organism: Eidolon dupreanum; assembly: GCA_028627145.1. Taxonomy (NCBI): domain Eukaryota; kingdom Metazoa; phylum Chordata; class Mammalia; order Chiroptera; family Pteropodidae; genus Eidolon; species Eidolon dupreanum. The sequence continues at coordinate 28,055,949 of CM053502.1, forward strand.
CTTTTCTCCAGAGGAACTCCAGGGGCCCCTGCAGGGGCTGGGGGGAGGGTATAGGCAGGAGCAACCCTTCACCCCCACCCACCTCCTATGAATGCCATTTTTTTTTTAAGTCTCTTGTTTGATTTTTCTTCATGAAAATGTTTCTTTTATACTATAATCTATTCTTGCTTGTTGTTTACCCATAATGTGTTTTGGAACCAGTTAAAATGAACTCTTCCCTCCTACCTCCCCATACTCCTCCAGCCATCTTGGAGTAAAACTGAGGCTCTAGATAGACAAGACAAATTTAATGTCCCATATTCCCACGCTTCTTGTCCCCGTTACAGGGGCCCAGCCAGGGCTTCCAACCCCATGCTGACGCCCTCACAGCATTCTGGTCCTCGCTCAGATCTCATCTTCGGGACGAAGCCTCCCCTGGCACTCCACTAATGAGTCAGCCTTCTCCCCACACACTCAATCTGCCTCACCCAGCTCTCCTTTTCCCTTTTTCATGACACTTATCACCTTCTACAGTCTTCTCATTTATTATGGGTACTGTTTATCTTCCTCCCCATCCCATTCTACCCCCACTAGAGTTTAAGCTCTTTGTGGTTTTCTTCACTGATATGTCTCAGGCATTTAGACTAGTGACTGACATGTTACTACATTTATTACTCAACAAATATTTGTTGAATGACAGAACAATTATTCATGGGGGAACTTCTAGATACAGTAATGAGGCCAGAATACTGAATCTCTCTCCCCATTAGCTAATGAAGCAGTAAATGCCCAAATACTTGAGTACCAGATCAGACGTGGCTGATAGGATATATTCTGGAAAGGTACAAAAAGCACAGGGTTTGAAGTCACACTTGAAATATGACTTCCTGGTCGGACCTGATCATCAATGCTTATCAGAGTTCTGGGCACAGGAAAGATACTCAGCATGTTTAAGATGAATGGAGGGAGGGCTGGATCAACAGACAAAAATGATCGACTTATAGCAATTCTCATCCTTCAGGTGTAAGCTCTAATTTTACATCTCAGAGCCCTTCCCTGATCACACACTGATGGGGTAGTCCTAGCTACTAGAATAACCCAGCTCAGAGAAAGTTAACAAGTAGAAGTGGAGTCTTTAGTGGAGGACCATCTGGCTCTTTCCTTTTCACTGAACTAAACAATATTACTGATAACTTGATGAAGATACAAAAGATAATGTTTATGTACTATAAAGCCTGGAGGAAGGCTACATCAGAGAAGAAAATTCCATAAGGATTTCAGATACCCAAATGTCTGCATAGACAATTCGCATAAGATGAAGTTGAAAAAATACACCTGTATAGAAAGCTAATTTGCCAAACTGCATTAAAAAATTCCAAATACTGATGAGGTTGTGGGGAGGTAGCACATGCATGTCTACCCTGCTTGAAACATGAAATAACTTTTCAGAAAATAATATAACAACACGTGGAAAGGACTATAAAAATGTTCTTGCCCTCTAACCCAATTTTAGCTCACTCCTGGGAATTTACTCTTAGAAACAAACAACTGTAAAGGATCATGGCAGCATTATCTCTAATAGTCAGAAACTAGAGACTGCAAAACATACAGTTGAAGAGATAAGAAGGTAACCATGGCTCAGTGGTAGCTACGGAAATCAGGCAGCAGAGGGGAAAGCGTTTGCCATGTGATGTTAAACGAACAAAACATGATCATAGGAGGCTGACCAGCCACTACAGACTGAGGTACTGCCCATGGCCAGACCGGAGGGGCCCCCAGGAATGAACGTGCACTTGGGCTTGGCTCTTGGGATTATGGCTGGGTTTTCTCTTTTCGCTTTGGCTTCCCTCAAATTTTGTTTTGTATTTTAAACACAAACGGAAAAAGAAGATCTCAACCAGCTGGAATGTTGGGCTGAAACCAATAAGATGAAATGGAACAGAGATAAACGCAAAGTCCTGTATTTCATTTAAGGAATATATTTAAGAACACACAATCGAGGTGAGAAGCAGTTAGGAAGAGCTGCTAAAATGAAAAAGGAAAGGAAAAAAGAAACAAAAAGCCCCATATTTGCTGCAGCGCAGAACTGGGACCGTGGCGGCTGGTGGTCTGGCACAGTGGCAGGCCAGTGTGATAACCGTAACACTGAACAAGGTGACTTGGGGACATTAGGAACTTACCCGATTTCCTCTCATCTAATAAATATTGAAGTCAGGATTTGAATGTGGTGTGTTTCTCTGGCTTCAAAAATTTTTTTTTTTTTTTTTTTTTTTTTTTTTTTTACAATACAGTGAATTAAAGGAACAAGTATTGTTTTGGACAAAAAGAGGGAGCAGGAGCCCGTCCATAAGCTCAACATGACCTTTTATCTTTGGTGACCAGAAACTCAACATGAGACAATTCTATCCTTAAAGATGCTAATTCAAGGCTAGGCCACATTAATAGAGAAATGCCATCCAGTAGTAAGAGGTGACAATCCGCTCTAGTTAGTGCTAATAAGATCCTTCCTAGGGTAACGTTCAGTCCTGAACCCCACCTGTTAGGGACATATCTATAAAAGAGCAACCAGGATGGTCAGAATTCTTAGGATTAGGTAACTAAGACACAGTAAATGCCTACGTGCTTTACTCACATTATCTCACACAGCTCTTGAGACAATCCTGTGGCAGTCAAAAGTTGAACCCAGAGCCGTCTAATTCCTGGGCAGCCACCCTCACGTGAGAAATGGTGGAAGAGAATCTGAGCTATTTATTAGTTGGTGAAGAGATATGACTACCACCTTCAGCTCTGCAAAGGGCTCTGAGTAGAAGCACTCTGCGTGACTTCAGAGGAGAGAATCTGAATGACCTCAGAACTCCCAGGGAAGTAGATTTTCAGCTCAGTGGAAGAACGTTAGTGATGGCAGTAATTGGATGGACTCTTGGGTGGGAAGAATAATTCCCATGTCTAGAGGGATTCAAGCACGTCTGGAAAGGCACTGCTTGGGGTGGACAGATCTCAAAACCTCACAACCTCGAAGTTCACTTTTGACCTTTAGATTCCATGAGCCTATGAAGCTGCTTGGCAGAAACTGATCAATCTCTTCCAAAGAAGTGATGATGACATGTTGGTATGTCAATTTGAAGATATAAAACTAACAATTATATGCCCAAGGTAAACACGTTGGTCCAGAGAAAACTAAAGAAAATGAAATAGATTCTGCTGGAGAAGCTTACAGGTTAAGCTATCATTTTCTGTTAACAAGAAACCAAACTCTGGAGAGTCTTGGAAATAATCAAAGAAAATATAATTAGGTACTAGTTTTCCCCTATTACGTTAGCAAAATAATTTAAAACATGGTTACACCCATTGTATGTATCAAGAATATTAAAATGTTATTCCTTTTGACCCAGGTAAAAAGACCCTAAGAAAATGATTGAAAATATAAGGGGTGGGGGAAATGCACACAAAAATGTTCATTGACAATGTAAAAATTCGAGGGGGTAGGGGGTGGGGGCTCAGGTCGGTGAAGGGAGCTCGAAGGAGCTCACAGGGAAAGGCCAATGAGTACTAGAGGGCCCAAGGCAGGTGCAAAGGCCAAGGTTAGAGCAGGTAAGAGACAGGATAGGAGCACACTCAGGTGAGGACTGAAGAGTGGAGGGAGAGGAGAGGGGAGGGGTGGGGAGGAACACCAACATTAACACTGGCGGCCATTTATCTCCTCTCTTTGGGGCACTTTAATACATGCTCAGTCCTCCATAACTAGGTATTATTTTCTCTGTTGTGCAGATGAAGAAGCTAGAGTTCAGAAAGATGAAGTAACTCATCTCAAGTGAGGTAGCAGGTGCTAGAGGTGGGAATTAAACTAAAATGCAATGACCTTAACCCCAGCTTACTCTACCACTGAGCTGGACCGAAGTGTGCAGCGAGGCCTTTCACGAACTGGAAGACCTGAGGTTAGCCCCACAGCTGGCCAGGTGGTTTCCTGGATGATAATTTGATATTCGTTCTCTTTGTAGATGTTAGAATTGATGGCTAGAAATTACACAGAGCAGCAGAGAAGCACAGTAAATGGAAAGAGGATACAAATTTGATCATATGCTATGATCACAGCTATATAAAATACATACTTACATCCTTGAAAAAAAGACTAAGATACGTCATGATATTTGTAGTAGTGCAATTGGAATGTTTGTCCATATTGTCTACAAGTTTCTATAAAGTGGTTTTTATTTATTTAGACTTAAGAAAGTCATAATTTAGAAACGCATCCAAGAAACCTTTGGGCACATAACAGTCACTAACACTTTCCTCGCCTAGAAAATAAAAATGAGCCACATCTTTGTTTTGTCTTCTGAGGACTTGTTGCCAGGGCTTCTGAAGACAGTGCCCAAACCTCATCAATTGCCATTTGGTATTGACTGTCTTGTCTTGTCCTACACAACTCCCTGACTGACATTGAAAGAAAGGAATCGAAAGAAAGAATTGAAATGTAAAAGTGAGGGGGAAGTCATTGGTGCCTAGAATAAAAGTCACTTTCTGCATCATGTCCAAGTAAATGGCATTGACAGAGCATGAAAGTGTAACTCTGAACGAGGTTGGGGCAGATCCTCAGCTATTTAAAAGAAAATTTATTTTCCATTTCAGATAACCTCAGGCACTTTAGAGGAAGCATATCTTTTTATTTCGAACATACTCTTGTTCCTTCATTCAAGCAGGCTTTCTACCAAACTGGTATTAGTCAGAAGTAGCACTTGTGTTAAAATACATGTTCCCAGCTCCATCCCACACCTACTGAATCCAGCTCTCTAAACCAAAGCCCAGGAATCAATATTTTAGTTGTCTCAGCAGATTCTTAAGATTTGGCAAGTTTAGGAAACCCTCTTCTACACAAAATGGGCTTGAGTTTTGCAAATGTATTTGAATGTAATAAAACTGAATCTTCATAAATAGTACTATTATTCCCAGTCCTTCCAAATGGTTTTAATGGAACTGATTTCTATTGACTGATTACTTAGGTTGAGCCTTTGACAAACCCTGAGATTACACAGCTAGATTCTGAGCCCAGACCATAATATCCCATTCATCTTTCAAGAAAGAGGTAAAAGGGCAGATTTTGCATAGACTGGGATTCTGATCCAGCTCCAATGCTGACAAACCTGGAACCTTGGCCAAGAAGTTATTTCACTTTTTCTGAGCCCATTTCCTCACTCTTATGGATATAAGAATGATGGCTTTGACCTCACATAACTGTAACAGGGCACTGGTTACACAACAGGCGCTCAAAAAACCAGTTCAACTCATGTACAAAACCTCCCAATTCTCTATCAGAATCAGTTCCTAGGTCCTTCTTTGTCACACTCACTGATTTTATTTTGCCTGTAAGCCACGCATAACTAACATTTGCATGGCTCTTCGAGACTTACAGAGCCTTTTCCAGATATCACTTGGATTACTCTCCACAGCCCTGAGTTTGCAATCATTAGTTACACTTTAGAAGAAACGAGCCTCAGAGAAGTCAAGTGACCTTCCTAGAAGCGACAAAGGCAGAATTTGAACTTGGATCTCACCACCTTTCACAACCCTGTTCTGTCCCTATTGCATGCATCGTATATTACACAAAACACTTTCATAGGCATCGCTCATGACATGAAGCACTTTCACACGCCATAGCATTTTCGAATATATATTTCCATGGCTATTCTCCCTCCCCTCACCTAAAAGCACCTACAAAGCAGGCTATACTGCATTAGTCTTTGTAGAAAAATGGACAGAGCCTCTGGGTGTTCTTTTGCCATGCTCAGGGAGAAAAGGTATGAGCTCAAGAATGATGCATACTTTTTCCCAGACTCTCACGCATTCCATGCTACTCATGCCCAAGCTGGCCCATGCCATTAAAATGAACGCATCTTAATAACAAGAACTTATTGAACACCGCTAAGAGTCACTAACTTTACTGACCCATGAAATGAGTTAACCCTATGTTAAACACTTGGAAAAGTCCTGGCACATATTCAGTATCTGTTGTTGTTGCTATCATTACTACTTAATTATTTTCCTCATTATACTGATAAGGACTCTGAGAAGTGATTGGCTCAAGATCACACTGCTAGTTTGAGGAGAGCTAGGAAAATACCATAAAAGGAAATTCACATCTATACATCCTATTAGAGAACATATAGTATTTCATATTACAAAGGATTATTTTATTTACTAGAATAAAATTCCTCAAAGAGGCACCCACCTCCCTTACTTACCCCAGTGATCCTGAGCTTTGCTTACAGACCATTAATGCTTCAATGGTCTAATAGATCATGCATTAAAGAAACCAGAGACCAAAGTTTTCCAACCAATGCCTAAAAGCCAATAACCAGAAATTAAGAAATTACCTATTGCCAACATTTATTGAGCACTAAATATATATAATCCTTATAGCAACTCTGCAAGTTAGATATTATCCCCTTTTTATGGAACAGAAAATGGTAACTCAGGAGGTTAGGTTAAGCTCAAAGCAAGCGGGACAGTGAGGCTTGGAACCCAGGTGCTCAGCCCAAAACCTCTGCCATTTCCAAGATATCATGCTGACTTCACAGGCATTACAGAAAGGAAAGTGCAAATCAATAGATCAAATGTAGCTGTCAGATTGCACATCGGGAACCTTAGAGACTCAGATACTGAATGAGATAAAAATTATGTAACTTCAAAGATCATGAGATACAAGATGGGAAAAACAAATTGACATCGGATGACTGTCCCTGACTTCCTGATGGTAACCCTGGACCACATCTAACATTACTGCTCCCCGACACCCCTCTACAAAGATTGGCTCAAATCATCTCGGAAGCTGAATCTCAGATCCCCTTGCACGGGAAAGGTGACTGGTCCTAGATCTGTCCTTTGAAGTAGTCTGCTTTTGAGACAGCCCTTCAGCTCTCTAGACAGCAAACACGTCCCTTATGAATTTTCTCTCCTTTGGTCTAAATGTTTTGTCCCTCAAAGGACACTGGTCACCTTTACTGTACAATTACTATCCTGAAGTAAATGAAGGTAATGATTGCCTACATCAAAGAATTAATGATGCTTTATTATAGAATAGAGGAGCAGAGAAGTCCTTGAATGGTAAAAATATCAGTTCCAATTCTGGGTCAAGTGACGGGCAACTCAGAGACATTTTATCCCCCTCTGAAGAGACAGTGTTTTCCCCATCCCCAGAACGACACTGGTGCCAGGTTGCTGCCTGAGTCTCAGCAAACCCATCTGACTTCTTTGAAGTAGGAAGTCCAAATTCAGAACAAGCCACTGACCCCAGAACCCTATTGGCTCCCTGCCCATACACCACCATGCACAGTGGGGTCTGATCCAGACGGCACCATCGCCCGCAAATCACACGCCACGCAAGGAAAACGAGAAGGCGTTATGAAAAATCCAAAGTTTATTGCAAATTGTATTTTGCTTCCCTTCGTTCTTCATTTTTACAGGATTTATTGATATCCATGATTTTTTCACAGATGTACTTGTTGACTTTGGAGAGTCTCTGTGCAATTTCAGTTTCATCCACAGTTTCTTGTGCTATTCTGTCATACAAACACTCTAGAAAGGGAAAAGAAACGAGAAGGCCAAGGATTAATGGTGGATCTGAGTAAAAATCTTTTGAGGGAAAGGAAAATGTGCCTACTGACATACTCCCCAAATACCAATTCACGTATGTGGCAGAGCAATATTTCCAAATCTTCATCACAAAATGTACTTAGAAAAGTGCAAAAATACACTGTAAATTTACCCTTTAAAGATAACAATAAAACACCCAGGTGCCTACTACCCAGCTTGTCAGGACATTTCTGGTCCCTCTGAAGCCCCTGGATACCCCTCTTTATTCCATCCTCTCCCGCCCTCACCAGAAGAAACCACTCTCTTAAATTTTTGCTTTCATTTTAATGTTAACACACATGCATGTGTTCTTAAATAACATACTGTTTACTTTTCTGTTTTTCACTTTTTATAAGTGTGTCCATACCCTATATAGCCTTCTGACTTTTTTTTTTTAACTCAACATTACAGCCCTGAAATTTACCTCTGTTCAAGTATATAGCTACAGGTCATTCAGTTTCACATCGATGAGTGGTGTTCCCCTGTATGACTATTCTACAGTTTGCCAATCCGTTTTACTGTCAATGGATACTTGAGTTGTTTCCAGTGTTTTGTAATGGCACATGTCTCCTGGGGTACATGTGCAGGAAATTCTCCAGTATGGGCCTAGGTGTGGAACTGCTGAGTGTTAGGGTTATGTGCACGCTCCAGTTTACTAGGTGATGCCTAGTAAATTGTTTTCCAAAGTGGCTCTGCTGACTGGCACTCCTCCCAACAGTCGTGGGTGCAGTGCTGGTTGCCCCACATCTTCGACAGCACTTGACACTGTCAGATTATTAAGGTTTTGACAACCTGGTGGGTGTGAAGTGGTGTCTCATTGTGGTGATTACTAATGAGGCTTCCAAGAGCCACTTTTACTGAGTCTGCCATTTGCCGAGATGAAGCAGAGCGAGCCCCAGATCAGGCCTGCCTGGAGCCTGATGGCAGCCCACTTCCTAGCCTGGGGACCTGGTGCACATCGTTACCCCAGGTTCCTCACCTTGTAAACAAGGATAACAAACCACGGAGTATCTTTTTTAAGGCTGCCATGAAGGATATGAGAGCAACATTTTCCGAGCCTTCTTCAAACTGTAAGAAACACCACACCTGCGTGGAGTTGTTGCAATTATTTTATGTATCTACAACTGTTCACACCTAGCACAGTGCTTGGCACAGGGCAAGATTAAGTAAATATGTTAAACAAATAAATAAGTCAGTGTTCTTCCAGCGAAACCTGAGGGGACATAAAAATTCTGGACATAAGAGGACTAGGGGTGTAGATGGGGAATGCACCACTCAGTACATCATCATGGGCAAGAATTTCAACTTCCTTGAACCTGAGCTTTCTCACCTATGAAACAGGAATGACAAGCCAATTTTAAGGAAAGGAAATAAAATCTTGTGTACCAAGCCAGCACATGGCAGGTAATCCTCTTAGAAATGCAGAATGTCAACACTAGAAGGGATCAGTGACTACCCTGTGCTAACCCCAGCACTTCCCCGTGAGAAGCTCTAGGCCTGGACAAAGGAAGCTGGTATGGGCAGAATTCACTGCTGTCCCCCTCCCCCAACTCTGAACCCAGGGCACTGTTTCTTCCCACTGAGAAGGGTTTTGCATGGAGAAGCCATTAAAAGCTTTTAATTGACTTCCACTACTTCCTGATCACTCCTAAGCCCTGCTAATCTTCACTTCATCTTGTCTTGGCCTTCCCATAGGGCCTCAGACAACAAGGTAGGGGGCCCTCTCTTTCTCCTCAGTCCTACCTCTATTAACCACCTGTAACTCCCTTCCCACTCCAGTTTCTCCCACAAATCAGTATCTTTGCTCATCTCTTTTCAGATTACCCTGGCTCCATGTTCCACCTGCCTGTACCCTATTCATTCTTCCCAACTCAGCCTCATTGGAACCTCCCAGACTGAGTGAGGAGATGCCACTCTGCCTAAGCCTCTGTGCTCTCACACTTGCCTGGTTCTTCTCTGTCAAAGCACGGATCACAGCCTAATAAAACCACAACCAACCACGCTGTCCTTCCTACAGCCTGGAACACTTGGGCATTCTCTCTCCAGCCCTGGGCAAGAAGAAAGCAGACAATCACAGTGACTGCTGGAATCTGAAGCAAATGAGGGAGGCAACTAATGCTGTGAACTGTTCCAAAGTTAAGGTGTTTGGCCCTAAACCTACTTGCTGTACAACTTCTAATGGGAACCTCTCTGGGTCTGTTTCACTAATCTATTAAAGTAGGATGTCCCACCAGATGATCCAGAGAGATTCTTCCAGCTCTCGGCCTCCAGAAGGTAATAAGGATGGCAAAGAGGCAGAGGAAAGAGCAGGAGAAAGAAGGAGAGGGGGTCTGATGGCCCTTAGAGCCCCTAGCATGAGTTGGAGAAGACAGCGGGAAGAGAAAGGCACAAGTGGAGAAAGGTTTGCAGAGAGGCGTCCGCAGAATTCCAATCAGTCTCATTTCCTGGGTGTGAGAGCACTGAATGGTCCCTCATGTTGATTAAAAGCCTTTCGTTAGACTTTAGATATTAATCATCTGCAGTTGCCAGGAACGTCTCCCTCTGCGAGGGAGCATTTGAGATTATTGCTTAATTAACAAGGTTTATAACAGTGCTAATGTGTCCCATTAAAAAAGTTATAAAAATTAACCAGAACTCAATGCTGTGGCTCATTTGGAAAACTCAGACACTCTGCAAAAGGTCATTTGACCTTAATAAGGTTTAACTGTCATTCCGGAGCTTGTCATTAAAGTGAGACCCCTTCAGCCCTCCTGCTTGCATCTTCCTAAAGTGGTGTCAGTGTTCACTCCCCCACCCCTGCCCCGCTATCTGGTAAGAAATTATTTTAAAATCAGAGAAGAGAAAATCCGCAACAACCCTTTTGCCATTTTTATACAGCAAATGTGGCTAAATGTGGTAGAATCATACAAAATAAATACAATCTCAACCCAGCAGAAAGCCTGCATGGAAAAAACCAGTCAAGCGCAATCTGGAAGAGCTCAAATAATTAGACTATAAATCATGAGTATGTGGTGGGATGGGAGCCGAACTTCAAACCTGCCTGGTTGTAGTAAAGCAAACAAACCAAAAACATTGTACTTTGGTAAGACAAGAAGCCTCTGGAGATGGGAAGCTGCAGGCCCAGTTTTGCTTGGCTCTGGTCAAACTAGCTGTACGGCCTTGGGCAAGTCAATTTCCCTTCATTCCTGTGCAGGGCAGGCAAACATTTATGGGCTCTCAGGGGCTGCCAGGCCAGGCTTCTGGGAGGCAAAGACAAGGTAAGAAGAGAAGAGCCGTAGGCATGCTGGGATCAAGAGGGCAGGGAAGGCCTTCCGAAGGGAGGTTCTCCCAAGCAGATCTGGGCGGTGAGCAGCGGCCAGCTGGACAAAGCAAAACTGGTGGAAGGTAGGGAGAATGACCTACATTCCAGGCACTGGGAGCGAAATTTGCAAATTCCCTAATGTGAGAGGGAATGAGGCTGGTTGAGGAAATATAGTAGTTTACTATGGCAAGAACTTAAGAGTTTCAGGGGAATGCTGCTGAAAAGTAAAGCTGGAGCTATAGCCAAGGGCCAAATTATGATGGTGCTTTTATGATATGTTAAGAAGCTTATCCTTTCATAAGCAGCATGGACTGGCTGTGATACAGTGATGATAATGAGATATTTTGTTTTTGAAAGATCGCTGGGTTATATAATGGAGAGAGGAGCCTGGAGCCACTGGAGCAGAGCAGGGGAGACATGTGGCCTGGACTATGAGAGGGCAGGGGGTATGGAGAGAAGATTTTTTTTTCCTTTTTTTTTAAAATTACTTATTATTCTTTATGCCTAGAGCCCCTGGTCTTCCTAGGTGGTCTCCCATCCAAGTACTAACCAGGCCCGACCCTGCTTAGCTTCTGAGATCAGACATCGGGCTTGTTCATGGCCATAGACCAAGGACCATGGCTTCACTGGGGCACGAACCCAGGACCTTCTGCATGTAAAGCAGATGTGCTAACTGCTACGCTATGGAACCACATCCTGGAGAGAAGTTTTAAGAGGTGTTTAAGGGCAGAACAAATGGGGAGTGAGGCATGTGGAGGAATCAAGGATGGGACATATCTAGGTCTCAGGTCGGTGGTGCCACTCACCAAGCCAGGGAACAGAGAAGGGGCAGAGGCTTTGGGGGAAAGAAAAAGGAGCGAGCAGTGAGCAGTGCAGTTTTGCCAATGTCATGTGGACATCCACGGCACCTGGATGTGGGGTCAGGATTCAGAAGTGTGAGCTGAGGTCAAATGTAGATTTAGGAATCATCCTTCATTGGTTCAACAGGTATTAATTGAGCGCTCACTACATACTGGCCCTGAACAAGATGCTCATTTTAGGGAGAAAGGCAATTATTAAGTAAATAAACAAGTAAGAAATAACCATGCAGAATTTTAGGTAGGATGATATGCTAGAGGGCAATGCAAAGTCTACTTCAGACTGTTGTGAAAGGGGTCCCCGAATGATGAGGAGGAGGCAGGATGTGTGCATCAGAGGAAGGCCACTGCTGCAGTGGGAACAGGAAAGAAATGGAAGGAGGCCTCTGTGGTTAGAGCACAGCAGAAGACAGGAAGTGTCACACGAGATGGGGTCGGGGTGTCACCAGAGGCCGGATCACCAGGCATCAGCCAGGATGAGTGTGGAGTTCACCCCAGGGACGAGGGCGCACTGAGGGCAACATGAGCTCAGCTGAGGAAAGTTTTGTAGGATGAGACAGCAGAGGGCTGGAGACAGAGGAGAGGGCAGAGGAAGAGCAAGGGGATGAGAAGCCAGAGGCAGGAGGAAATTGAGCCATCAGGATAAGTTTCTCAGTTAAGGGGGAATGGTGGTGTCCCACAGTGCTGGGGAGGAGGTGAACAACATGCCCTGGATCTGTAAGGAGGAAGTCACTGGGAAAACTGGAGAGACAGGATTAAGCAGAGGACTGGGGCTGGAAGCCTGACGGCAGGGGAGTTACAAGTGAACACAGGCAGGGAGTGTGTATACCTCTTTCAAGAAACTGAGACATGAAAAGGAAAAGAGAGACATGGCAACAGCTGGGTGATGGCAGTGGCCTCTTGTTTGTTTATTTTAAAAAAAGAGTCATCCAAGTATATTTAAATGATGTTAGAAAGAAGCAATAGGGCTGTAGCATAGTTGGAGGAACAGGCAGTTAAGAAGGTAGGTAGGCTGGGATCCAGATGAAGAGAATGGCCAGCCCCAAATATAAGAAAACTCTTCATTTAGGACATGAGGCAGAAGAATGGAGTTGGAGGGGGGTACATTTAGTCTGTAGGTGTGGTGGTCCCAAGCTGTGGGAGTCCCTTTCTCTGTGAAGGAAGAGACAAGGCTATCTTTTGAGAAAGAAAGAAGTGTGTAGAGTACGATGTTTGGGAAAAGTAGAGAAGGTTTAAAAAAGGTTTGGACAATGGAGAAGTGGATCAGTAAGAGAAACTCAGAGGACTTGGCAGGTGGGCTTGAACACAGTGAATGTGTAATGGTCCCAAGCCACATGGCTGAGGTGTTTTCTGCTAGATTGTTCGGTAGCACTGGGGACCCAGTTAACTGCACTGACCATTATCTGAATGGGGTTTAAAGAACAGTAAAAATGTCTGTTTGGTCCCCTGGGTCACAAGGGCAAGGACTGTGATCTTGGCTTTACAGATGGAGACACCAAGCATCTACTTGGTCCTGGTGCTGCACTAGGTTTGGAGAAACAAAAATACGTATGATACAGACGAAGGTTAGCTCAAAGTTAAACCAAAGCGGAGCTGGGGCTCAACACCAGGCTTTGGGGGCCTGGTTCCATCTTCTACTTTCCATCATCCTGCACTGGAAGCCGAAAGGGGAGGGCCTGAAAGCTGAAAAGCACTGAACAATCTTGAACTTCGACAATGTGACCATCATGAGGTCATATCGGCTCCATGGAGGCAGCTCACTTGTCAACAAAGGTTGGTAACTTCTTTTCACACCTCAAACAACCACTTCCAAACTATAAAACTAGAGAGCCCTCTTACCTGTCTTAAGAGGTAAGTTTTCAGCTGAGGAAACTGAGGCACGGAGGGGAAGTGATTTATAAAAAATCACGCCCACGGTCAGTCAGGCAATCAGCTTGCACATCTCAGAGTTTCATCTGTTCAACACTCATTTACTGAGGTTCTACTGTGTGCCAGGCCTTGTGCTAGGCAATGAGGGTGTGGAGCTACATCAGGTATGGTCAGACTAGTGCCTGAGGGAGATACACAGCAGATGTCTTTAAACCATGAGGCAATAGTAGGGCATCCAGTCATTGGGAGGCACCTGGGACCTGCTCAGTCACATTCCAACAAGTGTAACAGAATTAGAGGTTGGCCACCCATCAGGCAGATCAGGGCTTCATCCCCAGGAAGGCCTTTTTCTCAGGGTGACTTCCCAAATCAGGCTCTGCCATTTCAGACAGCAGGCTAACTAAAGGTTACCTCTGATTGTCGAAAAATAAGTGGCTGCCTAAATCAATTACTCATGAGTCAGCCAGGCAAGGGAGACAGCTGTCCTATGGCAGAACAAGCCCCAGACCAGAGTCAGCGGGTGTGGGTTTGATCCAGGCTCTGAAACCTTGTAGTGGTGACCTCAGGCTGGTCACCTAAATTCTCTGTGTCCTGCACCTGGACCTCCAAAATATACCCTACATCTGGCCATTTTTCTCCACTTCTACTGCTATAACCTTAGTCCATGGCACCATCACCTCTCCCCAAGACCAGTGCATCAGCCTCTTAACTGACCTCCCATTTGGTTATTCCACGATTTAAACACCTCCACTGCCTTTCTCCTAGGAGTAGAGTAAATCCAGGATGCTCACTTAGGCCATCACAGCCTTACAAGACTGGCTCTCGCCCACCTCCCTGACCTCACCCATGACTCTGCAGTTGCCTGAGGCTTCCTCATCCCTTGAGCATGCTGGCCTTTGCACCTGCTATTTATCCTGCCTGTTTTAGCACCTCTTAGACCTTCAAGGAGCTGCCTCTTCCACATCCAGTTCCCAGCTCGCATCCAGATCCTCAAACAGGCCTTCCCCAACCACTCCAGCTAACAGGACCCTCTTCGTCCTACCATGTCGTGTGGTGATGCTTCATAGCCTTCATCAGTCCCTGAAAGTACCTGACTTGTTCATGGACATATTTGTCATCTGACACAACACCTAGTGCAGGGCCTGCTCAAAATGTGGTGACTGACTGAGTCTTACTTTCTTCACCAAAACATGGCAGCTGGACACTTAGAGACCAATGGTTAGGAACACAGCTTCTGAAGCCAGCCTTCCTGGCCTGGGCTCCTGCCACTACCCCTATAAGCTGTATAATCTAGGCAAGTTAATGTCTCTGTGTTTCAGTTTCCTCATCTATAAAACAGGGATAATAATAGTAGCCAACAGTAGGGGTGTGATGAAGGTTAAATGAATCAATATGTGTAAAAGCATTTCTTAAACCAGAACCACAGAAAAACTCCTAGTACCTGAAACATTAGTAATTGCTCAGAATAGTGATTACTATAGTATTCTCTCTGCTCTTGTTTACTTTCCTGCTTTTCTCTATAATTGGTATTATCTGTATAGTAACTAGCTGTTCTTGTGTTCATCTTCTCCATGAAACTATGAGCTCCTTGCAGATGCGTCCTCAATACCCATTAGAGAGCCTGGCAATGAAGAGAGGGAGAGAGAGATAGAGGACAGGGGGAGGAGAGGGGAGGGAGAGAGGGAGGAAAAGTGGGAGGAAAAGAGGGAGGGAGGAAGGAAGGAAAATCAAAGTGTCTAGCATATAGCCCCCCTGCCTTTTTGCCTTCCCCCCAACTCCTCTCAAACACCAGAAAAGAAGCTCAGTCCAGGGATCCTCAGCTGGTCTTTGCCTCATTAACTGACCCAAGCATGATGGTAGAACCCCAGGAAATTGTTGCCTAGTCTTGACCTTTACTGCTCTCCGTACTGCTCTTTCCCACCTCCATGCCTTTGTTCCAGATTCTTTTGCCTCCTAAAGTATCTCATTTACATATGTGTGTCTTCATGTCCGACATATCCTCCAAGCCACAACTCACTGACACCATTCCCCAGGAATCCTTCCCTTAACATGTCACCTGTCCCTCTCCCATGCTAGTTCCTTGCACTGCACTGTGTCCACAGCTCACTTGCCCTGTCACATGTGAGCTCTCCTGAGACAGGTCCATATCTGCTCCTGTGTCCCCAGGCCCAGCCGGGGGCCTGGCACAGAGAGGCTTCGGCCGGTGCCTGTGGAACTGAGTTGTGCCTATTACATTTCTGAAAGAGTAAAGGACAGCTTCTGCTCCAGTCACCTACCTCTGACAATGCTTAGTTTGTGAGGCGAGAGGGGTGGCTTAGGGACTGCATCTTTCTTTTTTTTTGTGGCAACTCCTGTGACACTTCTGTTCTTCAGAACATCTGTTCCCCAAATCATGACTGCCAAGTTCTTTGTGTACTTGGAATCTCCTTGGGTTACTTGTAGCTGGTGCCATTTCTCCTCATCAACCCAAATCCCGCTTCCCAGGTGGACCTGAAAGGGATAAGAACGCAAGCACCTGTTTAGTCAGACAGGATGGCGGTTGGAAACTTCTTGAGCTTTAAAACACAGTCCTGCACAACTGTAAGGGATTCGTTCCATAAATGCTAAATTAACTTTCTTTAAGGGAAATACTAAAACTCGTTTATCGAATACCTATAATGCACCAGGCCTTATTCTAGTGCTTTATATCCACTATCTCAAATCTTCTTGGCAACCCTGGAAGTCAAGTGTTGGGACACTATCTCCATTTCAGATGGAAAAACCAGAATGGGAAAGGTACAGCAACTAGCTGAAAGTCACTCAACTGTGAAGTTGTAGACTTGGGATTCTAAACTATCCTCAATGTTACCGCAAGGCTGCTCAGAACTTCACCAAATTTCAGGAACACATTTGTTTAACACTTTCTCTGCTACATTGTTACTCTCCCCCTTTAAATGTGAACATCCTGGGACATACATCCTCCTAGCACACTGGCTCTCAACCTTGACTACATGGGGTCACCCAGGGAGCTATAAAAATCGCTGGTGCCTGGGCCACACGCCCAGAGATTCTGATTTATTTCATCTGGGCAGGGCCTAGGTCTCAAGATGGTTTAGCTCCTTAGGTAATTCCAACGTATAGCTAAGTTTGAAAACCACTGACAGCCAGAGTGGGGAAGGCAGCTGTCCAGGCTCTGCCATTGATTGGAGTACATCTGTGCAAGTTCTTTCCCATCTCTGGCTTTGGTTCCCCGTGAACTGAACTGGGAGAGTTGGATTTCATCTCCAAGTTCCTTCTGGCTCAGAACGTCTATGGTTTTAAATTGAACACAACCACAGTGCCCTTGGTCTGATTCTGATAGTGCACAGGAAGGAAGCGCTCAGAAAGTTTCAGTGCAGAGTCAATAAACGCTCTAGCAATGAGCTACAGGCTTCGCAATTTTTTTTCTCCTTTCTGGCTCTTTCGACAACTCAAAAAAACATTTGGTAACATTAACCATTAAAAAAATGGTTTGACTCTGACATTGCCATTTATGTTGTTGTGTTTCTGCTGAGTTTATGGAAGGTGAACGTGACCTCTGTAGGGACAGAGGGGAGGCAGCCACTAATAAGTTGAACTTTCTAAGGGGAATGAAAAGGCTCTGCCAAAGGTGCCTGTCTTCAGAACAACCCGCGGGTCATCAACATCGCATGGTCAGGAGGTGTCTCGGGAGAAGTCCTGGCCCGAGAGACTGCACACATATCCACAGTTCAGAGATAATTAAAGATTTTTCTACTGACGCTTGGCTTGGAAAGGAAGGTGGGCACTACAGAGTGGGCAGACAGGTCAGCCAACAACAGTTCCTTTTTCACCAATTACTGAGGTTTTTCGACTATCGAAAAGAAAAAAAAGCAACACAGCCCACCCATGGATGTCAGTAGGTAAATAATTCACCTGTCACATCTGACTTCACTTCCTTTTGCTTGAAAGACCATTCAGACCTCTCCAGGCATGATATCAGATAACAAGATGCACCTGGCCCCCCTGCGCTGCAAACTTCAGTACCACAAATCTGTTCACATGGCTAAAGAAGACAAGCAATCCTGGAATGAGACGTGCTGCCTGCAGCTGGCTGGGCAACACCAAACCAAGGTCAAGTCTGACCTTTTCTCTGCAGTCTGAACTGCCAGCAGTCTGTGTGCCAGGTCAGGCATGCTGGGGACAAGTTTCCTGCTGCTCCCTGCTGGACCCCAAGTCACCCCCCTTGATGAGCTACCCAGCAAGCTTCAGAGTTAGGGGAAAAATAAGCAATCTGAATTGGACTAAATTCAGAATCAGAAAACCACAGAGATGGAAGACAACTTCAATTTTTCAAAGGTCTGTGTTCTTTCCTACCCCGGGCCTTGCTTTCCTATAACCTTTTAATTTAATTTAATGTTCTTTGAAGACAGATGACAGTCATTTTAGTCAATGTTCTATAAGAGAAAAGGGACATTAATATTTTTTGAGCACCTATAATGAACCAGGCATTGTACCTTCAATTTATTTATCCTCATAATGACTTTAAGAGATAAAAACCAGTAGAAATTATTATTCCCATTTCACAGATGTGAACAGGGATTCAGAGGGACTAAATTATATTTCCTTAGACATACTATCAGTAAAACTTAGAACTGAGATTCAAACCCAAATCTGTATGAGCTTGAAGTCCACGCCCTCCCGCCTTCCTGCTGCTGCCAGTGTCAGGATGAAAATACAGTGGATCTCACACATTGATGTTCAATTATTTTTCCTTTTGAGTCTTCCTCTGTACCTGCTGGGTCATGTACCTTGCCAGCACCCAGTGAAGTTCACCGCCGCAGACATAAAATTCAGGGAAAAAGCCACAGGCTGGCCTTCCTGTCTCCAGTCCCAGCTCCCTCCAATCTGCTCTGTAAACTGCCAGATTAATTTCCCTAAAACACGGCTTTCCTCCTTTGACTAGATGAATTCCACTTTTTCACAAAGTCTGGAATCTTGAATGACTCCTCGTTTCCTGTCACATCAAATCTGACCTTGTCTGTCAGCTTTAAATGCCCTCTAGAATCCTGTTTCCAACTAATCTACTAACTTTTATTTCCATCGTTACGTCCAGCCCTCTATGAAGATCCAAAATGCTTTCATTTTCTTCTCTTCTAGTGAGCAGTAAGTAATAGAAAGAGGAGGAATTCTGGAGCTTCTGTCCCTAGATGTGAATCCTGGCTCTTCTACCTAACTAGCTAGGCATGCTGGGTAAGTCACCTTACCTCTCTGAGCCTTACTTTTCTCTGCTGTACAACAGGCAGAACACCACATAATCCACAGAACTGTTGTGAGGATTAAATGAGATGCCATGAGTAAAACACCAAGGACAGCACACATCCAGTAACTGTTACTTCTTTCCCCTACCCATGTCTCTGCTCATGCCTTTTCCCTGTGCAGGGATGAAGGCCTTCTCTTATGACATCTTAAGCCTGCTAATCTTTCAAGCCCCCGTCCAAATCTAGAAGACACTCCTTTATCCACTCCAGGGCTAGTTCTATCCCTGCTGAATTTCTAGCCTACTGAGAACCTTCACCACCAGATTCGGCCCATCACATTATATCTCTATGGGGTGGAGCTGAGGCTTTGCATCTTCTGTCCCCTACAAAGTGATCAGGACTAGCTAGTCTGAACACAAGGTAGGAAACTGATGGGATATTTAATATGCTTTAAAGGCGCTGGCTTTCAGTTATGATGAGCTGCTGTGCCTTGAAGAAGAAAATATTTTCTGACATTCACTCAAGCACACGACCAACTGTACAGTACAGAAAGGAATGACCCTGTATAAGGCCAAATAGACGGGCATGCTGGGAGGGCTCCTGAGGTCAGCAAAGCTCAGGGTCACCTAGAGCGATGGCCTGCTTTCAGGGATGCAGCAGAAGAGGCTAAGAAGAATGCTGGCCTGAGAACAAGGAGATCTGGCTTCCAGCTCCTGCCTGCCTGTCTCTAACATGTTGTATAATCGTAGACAAGTCCCTTCTCTGGATGTTTTTCCCTATTCATATCATGTATAAATTAGACTATTTAAATTTTAATGGTCTTTGCAGCTTTATGATTCAATGAGTTTTTGAAATAAAATATCTTAGACAAAGAAAAGCAATGCACCTTAACAAAATCAGACAGTAACTTTTATGGTAAGCCCTATTCCCATAAATCAGAGTTCACTATTTGACCAAAATGTATTAAGGGAGGTTATTAAAATTATGACAACTGGTAGGATGAGACCTGATCAAAAAATGTCTTTGTGATATGTTTCATAGGACAAAGTAGTTTCCTACTAAGAAACAGATCCCATTCCAGTGCTCTAGGCTTTGCAGAGATTAAGGCTTTTGTTCATGTAGGAGAGAGAAGGGTCAGAAATGACAGCAGAGCTAAGAACAATGAAGGCTACTTCTGGGATGTGGGGATGCTGCTTTGGGAATCTGCCATCCATTCCTTGTATGCCCGCTTCCTGTCCCATACCTTAATAAATTTCTCTGCCTGACTACAAATTAGTTGCAAACAAAAGCCAGGTTAGTTTTATAGTAACATGAAGGCAACCACCAAAGAAAAAAACAAAATTGCCATTTTCAAGATTTGTTGTGCGAGTCGCGTAAAAAATTAAATGAGATTTAAGAGACCAATTTTTTTTTTTTTTGGAAGAAAAGCAATACTTCTGCAAAAGAAGCCCCCATAATGCTCAGAAACTGTTCATTAGTTTTCAAAGCAAGAGAGAAACAGATTTCTTTTGGAAGCTATTTAAGAAAAAATCTTTAGTCATTCCATAACGTCATCATGAGTAAAAAGAAATCAACAAAGAATAGTCCTTTCTTTTCTTTCTCTTCAATTGGGGAATGTTCACCAAACTTAGATATACAGTTTGAATCACTAAAGTCCTATGGGAGCATCAAGCAGGCCCACCTTTCAACAGATAGGGAAGCTGAGGCCCAGAGAAAGGAAAAACCCACCTAAGGCCACATGGGTAGGACAGAGATAGAGCTACACTTACAAGTCAGGCCCCTGTTGCCACTCTGCCATACAACCTCTTCTCTGCAAAGCAGACTTCTAGTCTGTTGGCTGAAGCAAGGCAATGCGGAATGGGCCTATCAGTTCTGCCTTTGCAGGCGAGGAAGCACTCAGTGAGAGATGAAGAAATGGCAGCATATCCAAGAGAGCCCGAAAGACTAACAGGTTTTATTTGCTTTGGCTCAGTCTGGCTGATTGCAAGGATATATCTGGACAAACCCAAATACAGTAACTTTTTCTTTCTCATTAACTCACTGGGGAACAATACTGGATAAACAGAGACCTTTTCAAGCATAAGGCAAGAAAAGTGGACTGACACAGATGACTCTTTGGGGAGAAGGAGAGCTGATGTTTGTAATGTATGCCATGGTGGCAGAGAATAAAACACTAAAACTGAATTTGACCATGCCTAGATAAAGGGCTTCTTCCAAGACGAATTCATTTGGATGTTAGGATAGTAGAACAGTTTTCTTCTCGCCCTGCTGCTGAATCATCGTGTGACTTTAAGACTTTCAAAGGCTATTCCACTGCTTTTCACCCCTGTACTGATATAATTACTAATGGTGCTTAGGCTTTCTTTTATGATTTTCCCCCCAAGTCTGAAAGAAAAGCTGAGGAGTTATATGTAGTTCTATGACTGTGGGTTAATCACCACTGAATATACAGCTGGAAAGCAGCTTAAGGACAGGAAGTCTCATTCACCCTGTATCCCTGGTATCTAGCACAGGGCTTGGAACATAGATATTTCATAAATGGTAAATGGATACATACTGAGTTGTTTATATATATATATATATATATATATATATATATATATATATATATATATATATACTGATATATCAGAAATTTATATCAGAAATTTCATTTCTACTTCACCTTATAAATTTTATGCATCCAGTTTCATAGAAGAGGACAGTTTTCATCAACTACCATTTTTTTTAAATCTTTCTCACTAATCAGCGATTTTAAAACGTAAGTTTAGTTTTGCAGTTGTTTTGGCCCAACGTTTTTTTCTTCAAAAAAAGGAAGAGAAAATGAAAAAGTCCCAGTAAAGGTCCACTAGTTATAATACATGAATTCAGGAAATAGCTATTTAGGGCTGGGCCAGGAGGCCAGCCAGTTAAGCTATGCCTCGGGAAGCCCCACCATACTCTCCATCTTTATTCTGACTAACAAACACTTGCAGGGAATCGATATTGAGCTTGAAACACTACCTTGCCATTGTCTAGGATATACTTGTCCATGACAGGTGCAGGAGCGGGGTAATAGGACGACGTATTTGCTTCCTCACTGAAAGTGCTCCGTAACTCCGGCTCGGGCTCGAGACATTCTGACTTTACTTTTTCCAAGTCAATGGCGGGACCTAGGCAGTTAAGAAAAGAGATCTGTCTAGAACTCCAAGGAAAATAAAATGCAAATATTTTTAACTAAGCATCTATCAGCACATAGTGGTACAAAAAAAAAAAATTATGCTGGCGTATTTTTGTCCTTTGGACTACACTTAAACCCAGGCTTGAAAATAATATGAGATATGAACGTCACAAGCAAAAAGTTGGAAAATTGCAAGAATGGATTAGGCTCTAATTAAGCATGAATAAGAAGCACTCTTTTGGGGTGTCATTGAATGGAAAGTAGGGGACTCAACTTCCTGCACAGGAAAGAGGTCCCATTAAGACTGTGTGGAAAAGGGGTTGCAATTACCACAGTATGCAAATTGTGATTTTGCCAAAATCCCCATCTCTTCAGCCTATAGTGGAATAGGCCACGGCGGATGAACAGAGGTTAGGAAAAAGCAGTGCAGTGGGAGGTGGGGCAAAACTCAAAGGCCTCCCCTTCCCCAAGACCTAGTTATCTAGACAGAAGCATTCCAACCAAGAAATTAAAATACAATACAGATTAGACCCCTGATTGCCTGATCCAGCAGCTACCCTGATTTTTATTTTAATGCAATCAACACAAATTATGTGCAGATTAAACAGTGAAAGGAAGCCAGATAAATGGTGGTAGTTTCTACGGGGGATATTTTTTCCTCTATTAGCTTGTAAAAATGATGGACTATTTTTTAAATCACCTATTGTGTCTTGATGACCGAAGGGCAGAGAAACAGGATGAAAGTAAGTAAATAAGGCCAAATGATTTAATTAACTTTTGTAGGAGAGCAACTTCAAAGGCCAAGGGAGAGTTTACTGTTCTGGAAATTCTTCCTATGAAAACCTTTCAGGAGTTGACTGGGATCAGAGATTTAGCTACTGCCATGGCAGGTCCCCCACAGCTGTGCAGATAACTTGAGTAACTCATAAATTTCATGGTTCAGCCTTCTCTTACCCTCACCATGGGGACAACTTGGTACAGGGCTCTTTATATACTGAAGACCTGATCAACAAACAATCTGGATGTGTGTGTGTGTACACCTTACTGTTAAATTGTACACCTGAAACTTACTAGATTTTGTTAACCAATGCCACCAGAATAAAAAATAATAATAATAAAAGGCAAAAAAAAAAAAAATCTGGATGTAGTTCTATATTCAATCGCCACAGCCTAGACTTTGGCTGGTCGTAGGGAAGGTATCGGTGATTTTGTTACTAAAATTCCTCATGACAGGGCTTCCCAGAACATCATTCCTGACTTGTTGGCAGCTGCTATTTGCAAGACAGAATCTCTGCAGTCTTCACAATTCAAGCATGAGCACTGCACAAAGCTGAATGCAAGATGGCTGAGGAGCAGAACAATGCAGATGAAAAAGCATGGTTCATCTTGGTAGAGTGAGTTTAGATCCCATTCCTGGCTCTGCTGTGTTTTAATTGTGCATCTGCAGGAAGTGAATTGCAGATGCAGAAGCTGGCAGACTGAAGGACTGATAGCATCATAATCATTCTGATTGCATCTCCCAAGAGCTGTTACCTATTCAAGGGCTGGGCCTAAGTCTTATTCTTTTCTTTGTCCCCTGTACCTGGCATGGGGTAGGTACTCTTTGAATGTTTGATAAATTAATAAAAGAATGACAACAATGAATTAGTAATTCTAAAGTTTCAGAAGCAGATGCCAAAGTTTCTCCTCTCTCTGCATATCAGATTGAATTTCTGAGATACAACCTCAAGTGGAACATTTGATCTTTCCTTAAATCAGGGAAAAAGTAATTACTTCAGTTTCCCCTAAAGGGCTTGGGTTAGTTGGCCTCTGGGGTCTCTTCCTGCTCTAAGATTCAGTGACAGGAAAAGGAAATGGGCTGAGAGGAGGAGGTCCACACAGCCCGTGGCTCATGAGTCATCTTTGGAAGATCAGATCGTGTCCTTTCTCTAAAGCCTCCTTTTCCTTCTATGAGAGGAAGATGTGAGACAAAGAGAATGAATACAGTTCAGTTCTGACTTCGGTCTGGTTCTCTACCATCCAGCTCCACAATGGCTGCCAAAGAGATCTTCACATGACTATGTCTTTCCTTGCTTAGGCTCCCCATTACCCTCAAAATTAAATCACACACCACAGCCTCCTTAAGACCCAGAACAACCAGCCTCCTCTCTACCCCTGGTGCTCACTACATGCTTTTCTCCATACTTTTGCTCAGGTCCCCCATATGTGGTGTTGACCCAGGACTCCGTGCCTTTGGATATACTATTGTCTCAGCCTTAAATGTCCCCTCATCTGCCTGCCAAGCCCCTGGTCAGACTTCAGAGCAAAGCACAGGTGTCTCCTTTGTGAGGCCTTGTTCTGATCACTACCAGGTATGAAGTCTCTACATTTCTGGTCTCAAACTCCAGGAAATTATGTTTGCAGTCATATGCCAATCTGTCTGCTGTCCACATTAGACTACGAAGCATTTCAAGGGCAAAATTTTTGTCTCTTTGTCATATTGGCACCTAAAACAGTGCCCAGCACATTGCAGGCTCCCAGTAAATTTGTCATGACAGGAGAGAGGGGAGAGAGTTGTGGGGGAGGAAGAGACTTAAATGGGCTGAGGCCAAGATTCTGAAATAACACCTATTGCTGAGTTGAGGTGCTTGAGGATGGAGGTAGGAGTGGGTGGGCAACTGTTCTCAAATATTTGTAACTTTTTCTGTGGCCCCTAAAGTGAAAATTAGCGTTGTTAAATAGAAACTGGAAACATCTAGCCAGGAGAATGGAAGATTTAGATGGCTATGGAGGGCCACCTAAGGGACACCAGAAGGAGCAAGGCTCCACCTCCTGGCTGGGCCTCTCCCCATAGTCAGACTCCATTCTGAAGTGGCTTGCCCATCCCTCTGCCTTACACCTTTCCTGACTGTCTCCCAGTCTTTGCTTGTGCTGTTTCCTCTCCAGATCATCCTATTCCCCATGATGTCTTCCTATTCAAACTCTGACAGGGAAGGATTAAGGCCTGAATCAAATGCCACCTCCTCCATGGAGCTGCCCCAGCCGTTCAAATGGAGGTAAGTAATTCTTTCCACCCTTGGGTTTAGAATTTAAAGTTGGACTAGAGTTTAAACTCTGGATTTGCCATTTGCTGTTTAGGTGAGTCATGAGCTTCCTCAGGTAACTGAGCTCCCTTTTCCCTCCTCCCCGCCACCTCAGGATAATCAGATTGACTCATTTATTTCTATGCCTGTCTCCCCCACTAGATGGTGAGGCCTGAGGACAGGTATGGCCTGCGTCTTTATATGTCAGAGACC
Source organism: Eidolon dupreanum (assembly GCA_028627145.1). Lineage (NCBI taxonomy): Eukaryota > Metazoa > Chordata > Mammalia > Chiroptera > Pteropodidae > Eidolon > Eidolon dupreanum. Next base: position 28,081,253 of record CM053502.1, read on the forward strand.
AGGGCTCAGCACAGTGCCTGGTTCAAATTCTATCCTCAACAAGTATGTTACACATCAATAATTACTTAACCTTCCTGTCACCTCACCTGAAGGGAGGAATGACAACAGCAACTTGGTGAGACTGAAGACTAAATGAGTTAACCATATATGTGAAGTGATTAATCCAGAATCTAGCACAGAGTGGCTGCTCAGTAAATAGTCGCTCACCCCCCACTATGGCTCCCTCACACACTTGGGGGCTCAAGTTAGTCCACTACTAAGCTGTAGCTTCTGTGAGCCAGGAGCCCTGCTGGTCTTCTTTTGCCCCATGTGCCCCGCAGAGGCTCAGCTCAGAGAACCTTGCACTCCATGGCACACCCCTGCTCCCCTATGCTCACAATGGTCTTCTCAGGGACTGAAGGAATTTTGTCAAATTCGAGGTTACTGTACTGGGATCTCCTGGCTCTGAAGGAGAACTATTCCTAACGGTCTCTCGGTGAGCACTGTTTCAACACCCCATGGCTGCCAGGTGTTCAACTGCCTCCTTCTCCAGAACTGTATAAAGAAGGCACCTGGTGCCTGAGGCCCAACAAGGAAGGCAGACCACGTAAAGGCACATCTTGGAAGCCGTTCATCAGGAGAACTGAGTGTGAATCCCAGCTGCATGACCTTAGACAAGTCACCTCACCTCTCTGTGCCTCCGTTTTCCTACCTGCAAAATGGAGATTAGCAAATAGCCACTGGGCAGGCTGATGATTCTCTGGAAGAGGCTGGCACTGAGGCAGGCACAGAACAGATGCTCAGACAGAGGCTCGGAAATGGCAGATAAATGAAGGAATGAATCAGGAAAGCGGAGTGTTTAGTATTACAGAATCAGAAAGAAAAGGAACAAAAAAGCATGTGGTTTCTTTGGGGAGAAGGAGGGAGGGCCTCTAGTGCTTTTAATTTAAGAGGGGGAGAAAAACACTTCATTGCAAATTTTAGTCGGCTCTACTACTGATGTTGGCAATTTACATCTCATTACAACAAATGCTTAAGATTGCTGTTTTGCTTTTAAAAATTTCTGAGGCATTGTTCTCCTTCAAACACATGTGACCAAATTAGCCACAATAATAAGCACTTGCGCTCAGAGACAGCATTGTACGATCTGGCGCAGATATTTTAAGTAACAAAGGAACTTTTTTCACTTTGTGGGAAGAGTAGGAATAAAAAAAAAAGCCTTTTGATCTACTTCAGGTTTATTTTGGGGGAAAATATAGCTTCCATGGAGAGAAACCTCTCAGTTGGGTGAAGGAAGCCTTTAAAAAAAAATAAAAGGTAGTACTTGTCTTTTCATTCAGTCATTCATGAACCCAGTCATGACACAATCGCTGACTGCATACCAAGATCGAGGCCCTGCAAGAGGCATTGGGGACCCAGACACAAATAAGGCATGTCCCAGTTCTGGAGAAGACGAGAATTTAACATGTGAAATGCTGTTTCACAGCATATGGATAACTGTGATTTGATGGACAACACTGGATTTAGTGTTAGAAAATATGGTGTAAACCCTGGTGCTGTTATTTTCCTTCCCTCTTTAAGCCACAGAGGCTTCTTCCATAAAATGGGAATCATGGCAAAGAGTAATAAGGGGCTTGGTAATGTCTGTTGGCACAACAAATAAATCAAATTATACCTTTTTTTGCTTTGTTTTGCTTATCTTAAATTGGACTAATGCTGTTCTTTCTGAAAACCTTTCTAAAAACTTAATGCTGATGTTACTTCCAGGAGGTTCAGAAATCACTTATTTCATATATATAATATATAACACATAAATAATAAGACATATAATATATGTAGACACTAAATACCATTTCTAATGTCTGCTGAAATAGAAATGCTAATAATATTAGGTTTTACTAAAGAAGTACTAAATCCTGTCATTTACTTCTGGAAATGAATATGAAGTTTCTCTGCTATAGGCATAATTCCAGTTTCTTCATAAATGCAAAATGAATAAGGTCAAAATTCTTAAATGCATACAGAACACCTACCATGGCACAGAGGTACACCAGATTCAGTAGAAAAAAAAAGATGATTCCACTTCATTGAAAAGGACTCAGGTATGGGAACAGCTATGTGACAATGCAGAAGGTACATGAGAGCCTTGGAAAGAGACGGGGGAGATGGCCAAGAGCCGGGCAAATGGACCCCCCTCTATGGACCCCATCACGCTCTCTGAAAAGGTATCGGCTACTCTCACCTGCTGCTGTAGCTACACATCTGTTTCTTAGTCCCATTTTGCTTCTAAGTGAGGCAAGGACAGACCTGGCTTCATTCCTTCAGTGAGAATCTACTAAGTTCCAGTCCTGGATTAGGTGGTCTTGATTCACCATCCAGCAGTGGAAAGAGAGAGGCAACAGATCATTACCACTCTGTGGTGCTAACCAGGGTTAGGATGAATACTTGGGAACAGAAGAAAAGGACGGTGTGCTACTTCTGGAGGAGACTAGGAAGTCTTCAGAAGGACAGCCACAAGCTTCTGTGCTGGGGCTTGGAGGGAGCCCGGTGGGAGTAATGGGCTGGGGTGAGGTAGCTGTCTTCTTATGGTGAAGGCAAGTGGCACATAATCAAGGCTCACTGACTGAACAGGAAGTGGGCAGTGTTACGATCTGCACAGATTTGGGGAGAAAGAGATCATCCCTGGCTCAGTGATTCCGGAAGGTTTCAGGGAAGAGGTGAGCTCTGACTGGAGTTTTGATAGGTAAATAGGGTGTAGGGAAGGTGGAGGGGCAGTCAGGCAGGTAGACAGGGTCACAGTAAGCAGTGGCTCTTTGGGAACCCCCTCCTGCCTCTGTTTTTGGAGTGCCTCTGCGAGTGAGGGCTAGAGCAGGCTTTGCTGGGCAGAAGCAGGAGAAGCAGCTCTAGCTTGAGGTCCTGGGCCTTGCGAGATCCCTGCAGCTTATGTGGACGCCCGCACAGTGGGGTTGGTCCCTCAGGGAGTCAGCAGCACAGAGCAGCAGAGCTGGAATGGACCTAACAGAGCCGCCTCGTCACAGGGGAGAAGCCCAGCAAGAAAGTGGTGGGAGAAATGGGACCAGGTCCCCGGGGGGGGGGTCAAGGTACCTTCCCCACTTTGAGGAATTGCGAATGACCATTTCAAATGACACGTTTTTCCCGGAGAAGGAAAGGTGGTTGACACTTATCAAATGTCTTCTTTGTTCAGCACCTTATATAAAGACATCTTTTATCTTTGTAGCACTTTTCACCCTATTGTCCAGTGATTATTTAACATGCCTCTGGCTAGAATGGAAACTCCAAGGACAGCCATAGGCTTGTCCACTGCTCTCTACCCCAGCACAATGTCCTTGGCACATATTAACACTCCTGTGTTAAATGAAAGAAGTTAATCCTTATAGCAGCCTGAAAAAAATGTCTTATTACATCTGTAGAGGCTCAGAGAGGTAAAGTAATTCGTCAAAAATCACACAGGTGGTGACTGCTCAAATTCAGGGCTATAGACTCCAAAGAGTTACTCTTTCCACTACCCTACACCTCCTGAGCTAACTGTAGTTTTCAGCTCTCACAAGCTTCTCACTAGTGACCTTCCTTGACCTTCCCAGGGGTCTGTGAAGAATGCCACAATGTGCAGGGGGTGGGGAGGAGGAGTGGGTGTCACTAGGATTCATCTCACCTCTAGGAGCTCTGGGCCAGTCCTCTGCCAGCTAGTGGCCAGAGAAACTTGGGCTGGTTCTTCATCTGTGGTTCTTCTACCTCCCTCCCCACCCAACTGTCTGGGCCCGGACAGCACCCAAATGGCAGGATTATGGAGAACAGCATGCGTCTGCCCTGTCCATGACTGAATGCAAGTGAAATGGCATTAGGTCCTGGACCAGCACTGGCTGGATTTGGAGGCCGAGGGACTGTGGTGGGAATAAGTGGAGTGGGCGGCATGAGGACTGCCCTCAGATTCCCAGGGGGCTGCTGTGAGGCCCGGTGAGCACCTGAGGGCAGGCGTTACGAAGAGGCAGCTACATCATGTGACTCATGTCTCCCAACCAAATTAATCCATGACTTTGGCCTTGCTTGATTTCCCTCCCCTTCAGGCCATGAGCCCTTCCAGAGCAGGGGTCCATCTGTGATTCATCTTCGCTCAATGGTTGTTGATTGAATTGCCTGGTTCAGAGGAAGTGGCAACTCAGAGGTTGAGGGGCCATGCCCCAGGTCACTCCAGTGGGGAGGAGACCCTCGAGTACCACTTGCAGGAGGGGCTGTACAGTTTTAGCTATTCTCGCCTACCTCTGCAGCCTCGGCTTTCCCTCCTACCTATCTCTTCACTCTGTAGTCCAGGCAGAACCTTGCGGTTCCTGAATAAGCCAGCCTCTTTCCTAATTCCAAATCTCTGTTCAGGTTCTCCTGTTGTCTGATATCGTTCACTTCCTCTTCATTTGAGTAAATCTAACCAGTTCCTTGTTTTGGAAGCCTTCTCCTGCTACCTTTGGCACCCCTGCCCAGTCATGTGAGGAGCCTTCCTGTAGATTCTGTTCCATCACCCTGAGAGCCGAGGAGCACAAGGTTCACACTGCATTCCAACTCTCTGCTGGTGAGACTGTGACTTTCTTAAGGCAGGAATACGGTCTTAGCTACCCAACTCCCATGCCCAGTGCATGGCCTGGAACATTCAAAGAGACTGATAAATGTTCCTGTGCCAAAACATTTCCTACAGTCAGAGCCATCCAATAACGGAATGGGCTGCACTGGAAGGCAGTGAGTCAGCTTCCTGTCTCTAGGGGAATGTTACAGGAGGCTGGGTGACCACTTGGCAGGGAGGCTACAAAAGGCTTCCTGTCCTGTGCAGGAGGCTGGACTAGGTGAGCTCTGGGGCTCCTTATGGGACCAAGTAGCTGAGACTCTGAGAATTACTTCCAACCAAACTCAAAGAGCCACCTAGAACAGCAAATAAAGGTGTGGCCAGCCTCTGGGCCTTGCTGAACCCTGATGGCTAGCTGATTCCATCCATCCATCGTGGCTGCACATTAACCTTCACTGCTTCATGATGATTAATTTGTTCAGATTACACATGGCATAGGCATGTTCTACTTCCTTTCTGGTCCTCAGTATTCCCATCTATAAGATGGGGGAGAGAGGTAGGATGGGGTTCTCTTTAAAGAGATAATTTTTATAAAAACTCTAGGAATTTTCTGGTTGGCCTCTTAGTGTGGCAAGGCTAAAACTATAGAAATGGTGGGCTCTTAAATTTAGCAGGAAACATCCCACCCAATAGCTCAGGGGTCTAGCAGTCCGAGAACCCACTGCAGTACATGAAGGAGGCCTAATCATAAAAGCAGGCAGGAGACGGGCCACTGCAATAGCACAAGGCGGAGTGAGCGTCTGTGTGATTGGGCTGCCTGATGCATGGACAAGTGAGACAGGCCTGTGTGAAACTAGTCTCCACCATTTCCTGGTTGTGTGGCCTCCGGCAAGATATTAATCTCTGAGCCTGCTTCTTTATCTGATGATCCTCTCTACCCCTAGGGTTGTTTTATGTATGAAAAGCGCCTATCCTCAGGCCCAACTTAGGTGTTCAGAGAGGCCAGCGCTTGCCCCTAAGGAACCCTTTCCCACCTTTCCCACTTCCGTTCCTCTGACTGGCAAATCCAGCAGAAAACAAGCCTGTCACATGGCCACACCAAGGCCAAAGACCAAAAAGCATAGTCCTATTCTGGCAACAGAGAAAGCCCAGCAACTCCTGTATGTTCTGGCTGCCTGAGCAGGTAACAAAGGGACAGCCCAGGGTTGTCCCTCAGCCCCACCGTCATTGCCCCAGGAAAGTGAACCCTAGGGAGATTGAGGAGGGAGGGTCCTGGACTGTCCTGCCACTCTGAAATCAGCTCTTAAAGTAATTTAGGATGAACCGTGGCTAATTCTGATTCAGTTAACAGGGTAGTAAGTCCTTCAAAGTGGAAGATGACCCATGTTTAAAAGGAACAGATCCAGTTCTCATGCTAGATCTTTTCCCGCCTTAAGGAATATTAAGGATATTAGCTGCCTTTTCCAGCATAAGGAGGCACAGGGCACAGTGGTTTTGGTCTTGCTCCATCACTCATGGAGGCGTCTGGCAGGCTGCAGACCTCCTGGGCCTCACCTCTACAATGAGAATATGAAAGTCTAACCTGCCAGGATGATTCTTGCCCGTCTTTTTCATCTCTCACCCAAAGCCCAACTTCTGTGAGAGCTCCTACTTATTGGTGAGAATGAAATGAAGCCTGAAGAAGATGGAAAAGAGCTCTGAGATAAATCGGCTCCAGGAGGAGACCCTTGGCAAAGAGGAAATTGAGACATAGCCAGTGATGTCTAAAGAATTGAGGAGGTCAAAAGGAATGGTCCAGGACTAGAGCTGGGAAGATGGAATTCTGCCCAGGAAAAGTGGGTGGGGGAGAAATCTGGTGGGTGGGCTTGAAATCAAGTCTGGGCTTAGCTATAAAATAGGCTTTTCAAATATGATTTCTGAGGACTTATGAAGAGAAGTAGCAACCTCCAGGAGACACTGGGTTTGACCAAGGATTAAGATATGCCAGATAACCACACCTATGCTCTACTGTAGGACAATGAGTGCTTATGATGTGTCAAGCATTACACACATATTATCTCACGTGCATCCTCAGATTATCCTACATCGTTAATGCCGGAGGCACTGAGCACTTACTATGTGCCAGGCCCTGGGCAGAGGTCTTTATATGCATTTGCTCATTTAATCCTCTGAAGAACCATAACAATTGGTACTGTCATTGCCTCGGAGGAAACTAAGGCCTAGAAAGTTGAGTAATTTGCCCAAAGTTACAAGATTAGCCGTGGAAAAGCCAGGGTTCAAAACCTCAATAATTCTGACCTCAAGGCCCATGCAGCCATTAATCACTGAGCTGATTCTCCTGCCTGTCCATCGTAGGAATGAAGATATCCATTTTACAGAGGAGAAAGCAGAGGCTGAAAGGGTTAAAACATTTACTTGAAGTTGCACAGGTAATAAATGAGAGAGCTGAGATTCAAACCCAGGTAATATGCTCTGCCAAAGCCCTGGCCGCCTCCGATACAGGGAAAGCCAGCAGGAGGTATGTGGCTGATATTAGCTGCCTTTTCAAAGGTACCATCGGGAGACCTGTGCTTAAAGAATCCAGCTTAGACTGCAAAGGATTTTAAAGATCAAAGCTGGTATTTTCACAGACCTTGGGCAGAACACAAGGCATGAGCCTGGAGGGGAACAGCGGTGACAGAAACCCAGCTCTAAAGAGCCAAGACAGGTTTGGAGGCCGCAATGGCTTTCCCCTTTTTCAAAAATTTCAACCAGCTTGTGATCTGGCCGATGGGGACATTATTTCTTCTTTTTGTATTCTCCTCTCTCAAACGGAGATAATAAGTTATACTTGGCCTCGCAATAAGGTTATCGGAATAGTCTCATGAGATAAAAATGTCAAAGTGCTTTGAAACCTGTAAAGTGCCATGCATATGTGCATTACTGTTATTATTCCCTTTATCTATACCTCTTCTGGTCAGAGTTCATCATTTCACCTACATCACCTGACAAAGCACACACACAATCCAAAACCATCATTGCCTCCCTCCTACAATTACAGCACTCGGACTGTTCTGCTGGGAGTCCTGCTGTACACATGTCTGAGCTCCCCACTGGACTGACTGTGCATCTTAAAGGCAGGGATTACGTCTCCTCCTTCCTACAATCCTCATAGAGCCCTTTTGAGCCTTAGTTGATTGAACCAAAGTTACCCCAAATCATAGAAATGAATTTAACTATCTAAGATGTACTTACAGTGGTGAAAACTGAGGAGGATATCTAAGGCTTGTCTTTTGACCTCTAAGAACAAGGACTCTAACTGAAAAGAAACCGAGAGAGACTCCAGAAGTTACTCCTTGGCAGACACCAGTGCTCACCCTTGCAATGGGCTCTCCACCGTTCTGTTGCCCCTCATTCCATTAGAATTCTGAGTCTGCCAATCCCCAGTTTAATAAGCACCATTCTAACCTCCTAGCTGGTGAATGACTTAAAAAGGGACTGTCTTGGTCATTTCTATATTCTGCACTAACAAAGTTCTGGCACAAAGCATACCCTTGATTAAATGTTTGTTGAGCGAATAAATGAAAAAATAGATACATACATAAATAAATCTGTACTTTACAAATCAGAGTATCTTCATGTTTTTTGCACCCCTAGAATTTATTTCTTTGGGAGAGGGAGTACAGGGAAGGGAAGGGGAGTGCAGGGGAGGTAAAAGGGACTGACATTTATTAAACACTTAGAATATGCTGGTCACAGGGCTATATAGTAGTCCCCTGTTATCCATAGGGGATATGTTCCAAGACCCCTAGGTGGATACCTGAGACCATGGATAGCACCTAACCCTCTATATACTATATTTTCTCCTATACACAGCTATCTTTCCACTTAAAGGAAGCATTTTATGGCTTCTCTTTGGCATATCCAAATTGCCGCATCACTAACTCTTGAGCTTTGGGCCATTAAGTAAAATAAGAGTTACTTGAACCAAGCACTGTGATACTGGGACAGGTGGTAACTGAGATGGCTATGAAATAACTAATGAGTGGGTAGAGTATACAGTGTGGATACACTGGACAAAGGGATGATTCATGTCCAGGGTGGGATGGAGCGAGATGGTGTGAGATTTTATCATGCTACTCAGAGTGGCATGCACTTTAAAACTTATAAATTGTTTACTTCTGGAATTTTCCATTTAATATTTTCAGACCTCAGGTGACCATGGGTTATTGAAACTGAAGAAAGCAAAACTGTGAAAAAGGGGGGACTACTATATTCTTTACACATGCTTCCTTCATTTAATTTTGACACTGTCACGGAGGTCCCAAGAGAAGGGACCCTTAGGGCAGGAGAGTGCGGTTCCTTCCCATCAGAGAGGGGTGCTTTCCACACAAAGATCATAGAAAAAGCAAAGTTCTGTTTTACAGAAAGATGTCCTTTGGGGGAGGGGGTGGCTGTGCAGAGGGGTCACCTCCATGTCCATGACAGTGACATCCCAAGAACTAAAGGAGGCCACGGGGGATGAGGACCTAGAGAGGGGACACAGGACCAGGTGTCAGGAGACCCCTGAGAATAGGCCCATGACACCTTCTGGGCTTGTTTCCTCATCAGTAACATGAGGGAAACAGCCTACATCCTCTCTAGTTCTTTCATGACTCCATGACTCCATATTCCAGAGACTCTTTTCCTGTTTAAATCCATCTAGTGTGTATTTGTGGAATGAAAGAAGAATGAATAAATGCACAAATGAAGAAGTGAGCCATCTGGTGATGTCTCTGAAACATGTTATACCATCTTGCTGCTGTCCCCCACCCTTTTGCCCCCCATCTCTACCAGGTATATACCATTATACCTTTAGGGGACCTGCTCACCACTCTGAGGTCCCCATCAAGCTCAAGAAGCCAGATTCCTACTCTCTGCCCCCTCCCATCTACCACCTAGAAGACCCCAATTCCTAGGAAAATCAGCAATGATTCTTCCCAGCAGGGAATCTTCCTTCTAACCTAAGCATTTCCTGATCTGTTGACCTCCCTTGTCTCTGAATTTGCCTGTTATGGTGTAAATGACTAAGCACCCAAGTGAGACAAAGGCTTCCCAGCTGGGCCCATGGGCAGGGTGGACACGTAAAAATACTAAAAATACGCAAGCACAGGCCTCCATGTACAATGCTCAAGCCAGGCCCAGGGGCCCAAGGATGGTATAGCTCAGGCTACACATCAACTCCAGGCCAGGAATGTGCTCCTTACAGGACATGTCAAGCCAAGAACCAGAGATGGTCTCTTGGTCTTTTTTCTTTTTTTTTTTTGGCATTGTTTCAGGTTTCTTGGTGTTTTGTATGGATCAGGAGCTATTATATATAATAGGGGAGTTTCTTCCCAGACTCACCATGAGAGAGTTCCACCTTCAAATGCTAGCTCCTTCCCCAGAATTTTAATTATATGCTTACATGTTTACTTTCATCACTATTCCTTCCCCAACTTCCAATGTCTGTTTCTTTATAACTCCCCAAGTTCCTAGGATCAGAAAGCACATGGTCAATGTTCGCTGAGTGAACAAATGAATACATACACACTTACTCACACACACACACTTACACATATTCACAATGTCTTCTATAATAGAAGACTCAGCAAGGCAGAGAATTAGTTAACCCATCCAAGGTCAAACAGCCAATTACTGGATGGGGAAGCCAGAGTTAAAAACCAAACTAAACTCTGTCTTAGCCCCTCCACTAAACAGTGTGAAAAAGGTGCTAACAGTAATTTAGCATCAACAGAAGGCCAGGCACTATGCATTACGTCACAAGGCTGAGAAGGATATTATTATTTCCATTTTACAGATGAGAACATCAAGGCTCAGAGAGGTATTCTCCTAGATTGCTCCTCACTCTTTCCATCCACTCGTTCCTGCCTGGATAACAAAAATTGATCCTTTAGGTTCCAGCTCAGAAGTCATTTCCTTCAGGAAGTCTGTCTTCCCTGATCCTCCCAAATTCAGAGGGTGCCCCTCTTCTGCTCTCCCGCAGCCTGTGTGCTTCTGCGCCTGTGGTGGCACTTATGCACTGTGTTGTCACTGACTCTGTCAGTGGCTATCTCCACCATCAAACTTTGACTTCCTCAAGGGCAGAGGGCAAGGGCTGTATCTTAAATAAATTAAAATCTTACTACCAAGCAAAATGCCTGGCACACAGCAGGAAACCAGTAAATATTTAAGAAATAAAAAAGAAAAGCAGGGAAGCAAGCAAAGAATACAGGGAAGAAAGGAGAAAGGTTCCCAAGGCCATGGAATTGGGAAGTAGGGAAGTTGGGGCTGGAATCAACCTGGTTCCAGAGACTAGACTAGATCTATGAGAATACCCAACCTCCCCTTAGGGTAGAGGCCCTTTTATTACATTCTTGTGGATTTGTCTTAGAACTTGGCACATAATCATTCTGCAATTAACAAATGCCAGTCAATGGACTTTTAAGTTTTCACAGGTCAAGACAGTGAGTGTGATTTTTCTGGGGCGCCTGCGATGCCCACAGCACAGGGTACTACAAATGATGGCTGCTCCATGCGTGTTTGTGGTCTGAGCTGGTTTGTACTCAATCCATCCCACTGTGATGAGGGCGGTGACTCATATCAGGGAAGAGTCAGCCATTGGCCCTGTAATTCAAGGCCTGAGGGATGGGAGAGCCTGGAAAGATCCAGACACAAAATCATGGTCAGGAAGTTTGCTTAAGTGTTTTAAGACTAAAGAGTCACATATTGATATAAAATGCAGTGTCTTCTTGCCCCAGAGGGTTTAGGAGTGGTTTTGGGGGTTTAAACTCAGATCATGATCATGTAAAACAGGCAGTTTCTCTGGGAATCAAAATAAGGTTGTAGAGAGTTTGTGTTGTTGCTGTGTCTCCTCCCCAACCCCCACAGAAGTTTACAAAAGGCACAGTACACAGAGTATGATGAAAATATAAGTCATTTAGCTGAAGACCAGGGCACACATTTTCTCTTGGAAAATTTCAGTTCTCTCTTCATTCCCCTCTCCTGCTTCAAGACCAACATGGCTTTCACAAATTCTCAGTTAGGGTTTCTCTTTGAGATTTTATTTTGATAAAGAATTGTAATAACGTTTTAAGTTGCATACCACATGTGACCTTTAGTGTCATTGCGCACCTCTACAGGCAATGATTTGGAAGAATGGCCAAGGGCGAGACAGAGTTCCAGAATGAGGAAATTACCAGCCTAGGACTCAGGAGACTTGTTTTGAGATGAGCTCTGCCTCTGCCTCCCCAAGTGACTCTGGGTAAACCCCAACCTCGGTTTCCTTCCCTGTGAAAAAGGCACGAAAAGGCCTCTTGGCTGACTCACTAGGCCATTCTGAGGATCTACTGAGGACAGAGTTTAAGAAGTAAAAGGCATCTATAAATATAAGTAAGGAAGGATAAGAGCACATTTAACAGAACTTCAAAGAGGAATGAGGCTTCACATATAAACCTATAATATTGTATTTGATATAAACCTTGAGGACAGAACTTGTGTTTCTAGACAAGATGACTCCCTTTTTTAAGCAAGGCACATTGATGCGGGGTTATCCATGACCGTCCTCAGGGGTGTAGAGGCTATGACTTGTGTTACACTGATTTCCTCAAGACTGTATGGTCTCTATCTTTTATAATTCTGGATTCTTGTGTTTTGAAAGAGTTTCTCTTTCCTCTCTGGTAGACAGTCATTTCTCCTTGCTGTCAAACCTGACACCTTTCAGATTTCTCCTATCCCTGCTTCTAAATCACCTTAGATGAGAAAACCTAAAAACCTGTTTTGTTAAAATCAGGTGCAATAAAAGAGCCTATTGAGTTCTATGAGCAGCAAACCGCAAGGAGTTTTACACATCTTTATGGTAATCTTCCTAAGGTCATGTGCTTCTCTGCTCAAAAGCTTTTTAATGCTTCTCATTCCTACCAAAACAAGTCCCGACACCCCAGGCTGCTAACTTTTTGGAAGCCTTCAATTATCTATCCTCAAACCACATTTGCATTATCCCTTCTTAGCATGCTCCAGGTGTGTTTTCATACTCTGTGACTGCTGCCCTCAGCCTCCTCTTATGCCTCGAAACACCACCCAAGTTTCAAGGCTAAGTTCAAGGCCTACCTCCTTCCTGAAGTCTCCCCCGCTTATACGTAACCTCTCTTCACCCTTTGAACTCTTATCATTTTATCCGTATCCCTCCCAAGGCATTTATCACGTTCTCGCTTAAAGGACAGACTTTTTTAGGATCTCAATTAGTTCTCTTTAGTATCCTAAAAATCTCCTATAACCCCTGGTACTGCCTCTTGTTGAATGAATGTATAAATGAGTGGTGGCAAATACTTTGTCAACTCTTGTCCTCTGAGCCACACTTCTCAATGTTCCCCACTGTGTCCTAGGTAGCTAAGGCTGCTGCATTCTAAGCCCATCACATTCACTGTGGGAGGGGAGAGGCTCCACGTTGGGGTAACTGCTGAGCCAAGTCTCTGCCCTTCCCTAGCCTCAGGGGCACCTCGCCTGCCTCTCCACCCTCCCGGAAGGGGAGCTGCACAAAGCATCCCACCCGTGTGGGGAGGCAGGTGGCCTGCGGGGCACTCACCACTGCCAAGCCTCAGGAGCAGCACGTCCTGGAGCCTGCGGTTGAGGTCGCGGAGCTCCTTCATTTCGGACACGAGTGCCCCGTACTCCTTGAGCTTCTTGGCCTGCTGCACCAGCTGCCTCCGAGTCCGCTCCAGCTCCTGCTGGAGGTGGCGCATCTCCTCCTGCTGCTGCTGGTAGTTGCGCAGCAGCTCCTCGTACAGAGCCCGGGGCACGACGGCGTCTTCCAGACTGTCCATGTCCTCCGTGCCCGGCGAGGCCTCCACGAAGACCTCTTCCGGACACGTGCCGTGGCCCAGGCTCAGGCCGTTCTGCTTCTCCAGCCGGGCCACCACGGCCTCGATGCTCTTGTGCGCCACTTCGCTCGGCTTCCGCCCCTCAGGTCTCTGTGTAGGACAACGAGAATCAGTTCAGGCAAGGGCAGCTGGGACTTTTCTTGGACTGCAGCTCATTATTTCCCCAGACAATCCTAGAATCACAGAATCACAGAACATCAGTGCTTGGAGACACCTGTGCAAACGCTTAGTCAAAGCCCTTTAATTTACACATGGGGAAACAAGAGGTACAGAGTGTGGAAAGGTCTTGCCCAGAGTCACACAGTCAGGTGGTGGCAGAACCAGGACGCTGGTTTCCCAGGCCAGCACCTTTTCCATTCCATCACTCTGTCTCTTGGGTACATATTATACCATGACCGCCACCCTCCCAACTCCCCAGACCCCCGCCCCACCCACAGGCCTAAGCAGGGACTTGCTCACAGTGGGTGTTCAGTGTGTATTTGTGGAGAATCAGTGAGAAATTAGGCCAGGCCAAGCCATCCCACGGAAGTCACCACTCAAATCACTTCAGCAACAAAAACGTGAAAGTGAATAAATAAAAGGGCGTTCCACCGAGAAACCTTTCCTCAAGAATGCTTATGTTCAGAAGGACACTAAGAACTCTAATCTACTCTAATCCAGGGCAGGAACCATGTCTTATTTTCTCTATTTCTCCACTCCTACCCAGAACTGGCACTTGGCAAAGGCTTGATGAATATTTTCATAACTGAAAAGTTCAAAAAATGCTAGACACGGAAAGTTCTTCAGTTTAACTCCCTCATTTTACAGGTGAGAGAACTGAGGCTCAGGGAGCAGAAGGACTATGCTCAGGTCACATGATAAGCAACAGACAGAGCCAGAGCCAGAACGTGGAGCCCAAATTCCAGCCTTAGGCTCCTTCCCTCATATCTGCCAACCTCTCCTTGGACACTGGCCAAACTGGAGCTCAGCAAGACGGTGGATACAGAAAGGACAGTTCATTGAGAAGAGAATTATCCAGAACTACCCAGGGGCTTCAGCTGCTGGAGGAAATTCCAGCTTGAGTGGACAAAGCTTCCATTGAGGAGTGAGAATTACAGAACCAACGGCACCCTTCACCCGGTCAGGAGGGCCAGGAGCTCTCCTGACTGGGGGCGCTTGTAGGAGGCAAAGACAACTGAAGGCACAAACAAGGTTTTAGACAACTTAACTGTGTCGGGTCAAGCCTGCCTTAATTTCTCACTAAGTTTCTGGAAATTTAAAGAAAAACAAAATAAAAAAAACCCCAGAACCCAAACATGACTCTGATATTCAGTTACATGACAATATCCTATCCTGTCATTTCATCCACTAGTCTAGATGAATTTATCAGCTAAAACTCTCATGATCACTTTAGATATCTGTTTGCATCACGACACTATTAAGACCACCAAGGGCAGTGACCACATCTGGCTAATTTCCATGATCCCAGAGACTGGCACAGGGCCAGGCCCATAGCAAGGGTACAATGAATGCATGAACTGAACTCAACTGCATCTTTTGGATTCTACCTTGGGAATGTCCTTGACCTTATGTCCAAAATCAGACCGTGGTCAATGCAGAAAGCATCCTTCTTTCTCCTCCCTTCCTGTTGGGTACCCACTATACAGAAAATACACTTGGCTTGTTGAACAAGATTTTCAGCAAGTTTACAAGTGAGGCTAAGGAGACCAACTAGGGTGCACACTAAATGAAATGTAACCTCATGCAAAAGTTTTCTTACAACTCATACACCCACTTCTGTGAACCTGGCTCACCCCATTTCCTAGTGAGTCTACCATTAGCTGTTTGGGGCAATGTGACAGTGACTGGCTTGGAACTGCTGCCTCAGAATGGCCTGCTTAATGTTCCTGGAGCTCAGCAGAGACCTCTCCAGAGCTGTGGGCCAGAGAGAGAGGCACTGATCCAAACCCTCAGCCGTAATTACCCTTCATAGATGGTGCAAACTGGGTGGTGCTGGGTGGCCCAGCATGAAGCAGGGCTCCCTGGAAGGTTGGCCAGAAACACGCTAGCTGTCCTAATCTCTCCCGACCTGAAAAGATCATGGCCTGTGACACCAGGGGACATTTATATGGTGAGAGGAGGCCAAACTGGAATTCTTATGCTATCAAAATCTGAAAATGCACCCACGTACTTGCAAAAAAGGAAAGATTTTGTTACCTTGATGTGTCTAAGCTGTAAATCTTCTTCCCCATAATCTTTAATCTCCCCATCTTCTTCTACGTGATTGAGAGAAAGTTTGGGGATTTTTATTTTCTTCTGCATCACACTGTTTTCAAGGTCAGATTTGTCTTCTAAAATGCACATCAAGAAAACAAGGTTCATTGAGTCAAAATTCTAAAAAAATGCCCATAACCTCAACTGCTAGAGAATGACTGAGGCCAGACCAGTTAAAAAGGAAAAGCAAATAAACCCAAGGACTATTCCCTCCTATACACAGGGACCCTAAAGGCAGCAGTACAGATCAAACTCTCGGATCAAGAGTACTGACTAAAAGAGCTTCCATACAAAGCACTGAAATAGTGGCCAATGAATTTGCTTAGGGGTTACTCCAAGTACATCTTAAAGGGTGGCCTTTTATGTAATTATAGAATCTGGGAAATGGAATGGCCCTTAGATTGTTACCTAGTCTAAACTAAACTAACACACGAATCTCTCAACAAATGAGATCTTTTTAAGCCAAGTGACTTCCTAGAAAAAGTTGGTGGGTTTCTGTTAGCACAAGTGCCAAGAGGCATGAAAAGGATGATTGCTCAAGGAGGTAAAGCCTGAGCTGGAAAGACAGGGATTCTCCCACAGCCCAGATACAGGAGAGGCTGAGGGCTGACAGATACGGGAAGAGTAACAAGTAACATTTACTGTGTATTTACTGGTATCAGATCACAAAATGGCAGAGTTTGAGGGGCCTCAGCAACCAACTGGTCTACTCTCTCATTGTACAGGTGAGGGAACTCAAACCCAGAGGACAGAAGGGGTTTGCCAGAGGTGTGAGCTTGAGGAGGGACCAGAGATGGAAACAGTGCTTCCATGTAGTCACAACACACACTAAAGTGTGCTACAAACTGTAAAGTGCTATACCACTACAGGGAGATATTTTCCCACCGCTTTCTCATTCTTAGAGCTCAACCCCAGATCAGCTAGAAGATAATTATTTTTTCCTGCCCACATTTCAAACTTTATTTCCAAGATCTGTCTCTCACAGTGGATATCAAAGTAAAAATTCAAACAGGGGCATCCCAGAAGTAGTAGTGGACTCTGCTCTGGAACTGGCCCCTTGTAGTAAATACATCGGGTCTTGTTTTCTGGGATGGAACTGAGACTCTGGGAATTCCTGTTTCTTAGACTCCTCAAAGGTTTCCCCTCCTATGTCCTAAATGCTGTTTCTAGCATGTTGCCCAATGCTGCATGTGGCGCATGGTGAGGTAGCTGGTTAAATCCAGTCTTCGAGGGTCTTTATGTGTAAGTGTGTGTGTGTGCGTGCATATGTGATTGTGTTAAACACGTTCTTACACTTCCCCCAGACCAGGCTTCTCTCCTCAAAACTTGTTAGTAAAGCTGAGAAGGAATCTTATAAGCAGATAACGATTATAGAATGCATTCAAATGCCAAATCTTTTCAAATGGTCTTAGGAATGGAACCTCAGCTGGCCAGAGGCCGGACTCCTGTATCAGGAAGACCTCAGTGTGAACCTCAGCTCTTCTGTGACAGGGTGAGCAGGGAGGGGCGAAAGCTTAGTCTCACTGAGCTCAGGTGTGTCCTGTGTAGTGCTAGTTTTGAGGAAGACAGCAATAATTGACACAACTCACTGCACATTGAGTGCACACTAGGCACGCAACAAATGGGATGTTAAAATTGTTATTTACATGCTAATCATTTTATTTTACTAACCATAAGGTGAATATACAATTTAAAAAAACAAAAGGAATGACTTAAGCAAGGTATAGAGTGTAAAAGAACTGCCGGCGGGGGGGGGGGGGCGGGGGGGGGG